>VRLP01001142.1:105000-148712 GCA_009660295.1 Lophius piscatorius | reverse complement strand
TCTGTGGAGCCCTGAGATGGTCAGGGAGGGCATTCCACAGACGAGGGGCAGCAGAACAGAAGGCCCGATCACCCATGGTGCTGAGCTTAGTCCGGGGAAGGAGATCCTCAAATTATTGTTGGATCTGTTGTGCTGTCTGATAACTTGTACTGTTAATAAGCACTTATTTGTCAAATAGGTCAGGTGGAGGGACAGGTTTTGATACAATTCTGTTCAAAATCTGACAGAATTAAGTAAATTCTAGAAAACAAGTTGATTTATTCTTTTCAAGTCATCAATTCTGATTGAAAACGTCTTTCACTGCCAAAAGGAAGGTAAAATATCTTCAGTATTTGTTTTATTAATTTTTTTGTTGTGCTATAAAAGGCTAAACGGTACACGAGAGAACTTTTATTTTCATTTTTGCTCTTGTTAAACAATGAATTTAAGAATGTGAACAATGAATGAGTCTAAAATTTATTTTAATGTATAAATTTTACCCTGGTGACCCATTCTGAAAATGTATTGCATATGCTACTGGATAGACATACATTAACAATTTACAAAATTCACCCATGTGAAACTTTTATATTAAGTACGGAAATAAAGTCTATTTCCTTTTATTCTGCATATTTTTCAGAAATGCACTCCTCTGTAGTCACTTCCTGTTAAGTTAAAGCACATCTGTTCCACTACTTTTGTCTTTTTTCCCTGAGATCACAATTTATTGCACATTTTGTCAGGAATCTGTGTTTAGTATCCGCAGAGGGTTAAACCACGTAGCTGACATGGGTGGTAGATATCTCTCAATTGTGGGTTTTATGTGCAAAATATCAGCACTAATATACATTTTTAAGCTTAATTCAAGTTCTTTATTTAATCATAAAGGAACTTGAAATAATCCCCGGATTTTGATTTGACGCCAAACTTCAGCAGTCACTGTTAAAATTCTGAAGTACTTCAAGTGTTCTGAAATAAAACTAGTGCCGTTAATAATGTGTTTTCTTTTAAATTCTGTCCTCTTTTGACATGACCGCCCTGTGCACATACCCAGGTATATACACTAATCATCCATCATAATATAACCTGTAGGTCCCACTTTTGTTGCCAAAACAGCCCTGATCCATCAAGGTAAGATGAGATCAAGACATTAGCAGAAGAACCTTTAAGTTCTGGAAATTGTGAGCTGGGACCTCCGTGCATCACACAGACCTGTTTGTCCAGTTCATCCTACGGGCGCTGTATTGGATTGAGATCTTGGGAATTCAGAACCAAGTCAACATTTTGAACTACTTGTTGTGTTCCATAGACCATTCCTGAGCTATTTTTTGTAGCTATTAGGTTGCAAAACCCTGCTGAAAGAGAGGAAGAAAGGAAGTACTTGATCAACGATGTTTATTTAAGTGAGTACCATCCACAAGAATGGTATGCCCCAAGGTTTCCCTAAAGATCATTGCCAAAAACAACACACTGTCTCCCCGGGCTTGCCATTTTCCTATGGTATATTGTGGTGCTATGTCTTCCCAAAATAAACAAGAAAGTGCACTAGCATTCCGACCTCTCTGTTGCTTTGCAGCCACATACACAGAAAGTTGCAATGTCCTGTGTGTTCTGAATTCTCTGTCAGAGCTAGCTTGTACTTCTTCAGTTTGTGCTTCACTGTGGGACCAGAGAACAGGGTCTAGCCTTTGCTCCACATGCACTTCAATGAGCTTTAGGGCCCCATGACCCTATTGCTGGTTTGCCAGTCTTCCTTCCTCCGATAACTTTGATAGGCAGTAATTACTGCAGACTGGGAACACCCAACAAGACCTGCAGTTTTGGAGATGCTCTGACCCAGTCATTTGACCAATAGAATTTGGTTCTTGTCAGGCATTCAGATCCTTACTCTTGTTCATTTCAATTTCATCGACTTCAGGATATCTTCTCTTGCCACTAAATATGTCACCACCAATGACAGCTGCCATTGTAAAGAGATATTCTGATAATGTCATGACTGCCTGACTCCTAAAAAAAAGTCTATGAAGTACTTGTTTTTTGTGCTTTCAGTGGACCTTGGCCATCACCTCTTGTGTCGAACAGGAGCAAGTTCCATAATGTGGTAGATGTCCTGATAGAGAAGAGTGTATGCTCTTACAACAGCAGATTAATGCTTGAATGTTGGTTGTCAATACATTTTTAGTTTTTATCACAGGTTCATTTGAGTACTTTAACTGCAGATCTGTTCCACGAGAGGACATATTGGTCAGCAGGTCACCCACACATGTCAGTGGATCTTGTACATTTACCTACACAGTCCTTATGTCAATCATTCTAATTTATTTACTGTTTAAAGATCGGGTAGATTTAGATTTGTACATATAATCTTTAATAAAGTGTTAAATGGAGCTTTATAGGCATTTGTCGCTTACTTGCCCCTTATGGCATTGATTGACAGTGAGATAAAGGAGTCCCTAAAACAAAAAATGTTGTTTTCTGAAGGGAAGGGCTGGTACTCAAGTTGGAGAACTTAGATTGGGTTAGAAAAAATAGTCCTTTACTTGGGTATATATGTTTACTTGCAAAGTTTTAATTCAACTCCCTACACTTTATTACAATAATCTGAACTTCTGCTCCTGACATTTTCAAAACTCAATATTATAGCATCATTGCTCGGTTTCCCAACTTCCAGACTGATTAAACCTAGCAGGACAATAACGTATAGAAAAGATGATCCCTTAGTGTATCTATTATATATATCATGCACAACAGAAGAACCAAGATGAAATATGTGAAACCCCTAATAAGACAAAATGAGGATATTTAGAAACTTGACGAAGATAAGGTATGTCATTGTTTCTTCGATCCACTTTGGTGTTTTATTCTACAAAATGGCCATTACATTTCAATTGTCATTAGGAGAAATAAGGTTCCAAATGCCTGACATCAATGTAGGTTTTATATTAATATAACACAAGGTTCTGTTAAGTTTCCAAAAAATAGCTGGTAATCAATGCTCTTAAAAGTGCTACCTTTACCTTTATAGTCTAAGTACATTTCAGAGCCTGTACTTAAAAATGCTTCATTTTCATACACATCAGCTGTGCTTCTTCTTGAGTAAAGAATGTGTGGACTTCTGCCACCTCTGCTTGCCAAGGAGAAGAATCATCTAGTAAATTCTGTGTAGCCATGCTGATTCTGAATGAGTCTTGTCTCTTATATCAAGATGAGCAACATAACCAAAATGCTCACCTTAATGATGGTAGCAACAACCAACACAAGCAGAGACGCAACAATCTCTGAATAAATCTGATTTTCATATCACTGCGAAACACAGTCAGTTCAATCTGTGAACACCAGGAGGCACAATACAAAGGCTCCTCTAGTCAAGGATTATTAGTGCATATCAGATCAGACAATTCAAGGTGAGTCTTCTGTAGTATCCAGACTCTTATTCTTGACAGGTCATCTGCAATAATATACTCAAGATATTGACTCCCCACCTGTATACTCACACAGCCTGTTCAAACCTGATACAATCATCTGACCTGAGGGATCCAACCACAAATAAACAGCTCTAGTTTACAGATGAGAACTCACTGAACATGCATTTCGAATCTGATCATTAAGACCAAATCAAGAAACAGCGGTTTTGGTTGAATATGACCACAGTCCTCTAGCAGTGTGAACAATAACGAGTCCTATTTATTAGCTTAGTAATATTTATCTTCCTAGGAAGTATGTGTTAAATAAAATGTGTAAATGTTATATGTTCAATCTAAATGTAAATATTATACGCAGCACTTGGTCACTTGGGTCTCTCAAACAAGGAGGACAAAAAGATTTTGGCTTGCTACGAAAACCCCGCCCCCAGTCTTTGACGTATCTGTTCATGCATGAACCCAGTGAGCTTATGTTGCTCTTTTTTGGGGTAATGTACCCCTTTCTTTTTTCTTTAGTATTATTTTTAATTTATTTCTGGCTCGGGTAGGGCACGGAAGACCCCCGAAACCAGCCGAACAGGCAGCCACAAAGCAGGGCCAACCCACCGTTAGGACACGAAGAATGGGGCTTATGACAAATCCGTTCAACACAACCAAGCAAGCCCGGCCGCACTGGGGAAGGGAGAACGCAGCGCCCAGACGAGGGGCAATCCCTAAACAGCCCACCGTTGGACCTTTTGTCAACAAGCCGCCTAACCACCGTGTCTCCTCCGTCCACACCTACAATGCTTGCTCCCCCTAACCCTAGTTTGTTCAATTTCATATAAAAATGCTCACCAAGTCCCCGATTGGCAACACATTTTTCAGAATCTCCAAAGTGGAAACCCACCTAAGTGTATGTCACAATAACTGACATGGATTAAACAACCAGCCCTGACTATACCTGAACCCGCCAGGCCCACAGAGGCCGAGAGAGAATCAGCGGAAACTGGGGGAAAAGGGGCAGCGGAGCTCGCTTCAGGGTAAAAGGGGGAGAGTAGCAGGTGAGCATTTCAGGGGCCCCACACCCACACATTGCCCGAACGCCCACACCACCAGGCCCCCACTAATTTTGTGTTCTGACTTATCAACCTGAATACCCTCAGGTTGATAAGTCAGAACTGAATACCTTCAGGTTGATAAGTCGCATTGCTGTTGCTAGTTGGTCAATAAAAATTGGAGAGAGTGGGCATTCTTGTCTGGTTCCCTGATGGAATGTGAAACTTGATGATGTGATACCATTTGTAATTGTTCTGGCCTTAGGTGAGCATATTGGGTTCTTGAGCAAGACCCTGAAACCTCGGCTCCCTGGGCGCTTCACAGGGGCTCCCTCAGGCATGGGTTGAACGCAGAGATACATTTCACGATGTTGAACTGTATGTATATAATATGTAACATAAATAGAGGACCGATGATTATTATTATTATTATAATCATTAGGATGACTGTCTCTATTTTTGATGCCAATGTTTTGATGATGATTTTATGTCATTATTAATGAATGATAATAGTATTAATCATTAATAGGGGGCGATAACTGGAAGGCTGGGTTGGATCTTTATTGGGTTTTAATATTAATGTCATCACATCCATTATGATGTGGGTGGTTATGGTGGAGTTATTTTTGATTTCTTTCATTACTCTGTGAATGAAAACAATATGTCCCAAAAATGTTTGCAGAATTCTGCTGGTTATCCATCTGATCCTGGTGATTTATTGTTTGGCATTTTGTCCAGGGCTTTATATAGTTCAACAGCCCTCAATATAGGGCCCGCGGTCCACATCCGCCCCGCGAGCTGCCTATCTGCGGACCCTGAACTGAATATGTGACAGGTGAGTTTACATGGACAGCCTAATTCAGATTAAATTCTGAAAAGACGTCTAATGGTAAAGAAAAAGCTGCATGTAAACACCCCTTTCCGAATGGAAAAAACCTTTCCAAATTAGACTACATTCCTGCTTCATTCGCTGCATGTAAACGCTGTTTCTGAAAGCTTTCTGTTTGTGTTGTATCTGCGCATGCGTAGCGTCTTGACGTAATGCTCCGCCAAGTTTTTTTAGAAACGCGACGCATTTTAAATACGGCGACTTCAAAACAGTACCGCTCTGCATTAGAGAGTGATTTATTCTTGAATCTTTTAAATATTTTAACATATTTGGACGGTTACATGGGCGAAAAGCCACTTCTGCGCATTCCCTCTTTGTCGTATTCTTCTTCTGGGCGCTTGTTGGAGGTCGGCACCGAGCTCACCGGAGCATTATCGCCACCTTATGAACGGGAATGTGGATCATCTGTGCATGTGTGAAAGCATTTCCGATTAGATAAGACGTTGCATGTAAACACCAGGTCGGAAAAGATCATGTAACAGGCGACCACAACATTGCAATTCGGAAAGGAGAAAAGTGTCCCATGTAAATCCACCAGTAGTGTGTGTGCACGTGTAAATGGGCTGTCATCTCTGTGCCAAGGATGCGTTGATCGGCTGTTACTTGGTCACTGACACAACAACAAAAAGAGACTGAGTGCTCACTCAGAGTGGCGTGGATGTTGGCTAAGCACAAGATTTCTCCTTTTCTCGCTTTAAGCAGCAGTTTTTGACACAATATAAAATTGTTTTGCATTGCACTTTAATTCCTGAGATCTTGATATATTTGTCTTCCAAAGCATTCTATGGAAGGTTTTGTTTTACTTGCGTATTTATTTGAATTTTTGTAAAAATGGAAATTTATTTTATTTTATTTTAGTATGTATTTTTGTTGTTATTTTTGAATGAAAAGGACATTTTCCTTTGAATATAACAGTGTTATGGCTTGTGGCTTGACCGACTATAAGATTTTGTGGTCTTTTAAGATTTGTATTTGGGTAACACTGATATAGATCGTCAGAGAATTAATGAAGATTGTCAGAGGATTAATGAAGTGAAAACTGGATCTTCTACGAGTTTGGTATTGAAACACCTTCTTGTGGGAGACTTGATGTAATCTTTATTGATAGGGAGATGGAAGCATAATCACTGATAATAATTGGATGGATTATGTTTTCCTTGATGTGTTGGGTGAGTGATTCGCTTACAAGGAATAAATCAATTCTCAAGGAAGATTTGGGGCGAGGATAATAAAAATATTCTCTGCCTAAAGGGTTTCTCATTCTCCAATTGCCAGGTCAAAAGTAATTCATGTAGCGTTTGATCATTTCTCACCTTCTTGAGTTACCAGATGTACTACAGCGGTCAGTTGTGGGATTATTTGGAACCCAAGCTACTATAATATTTGTTGAGTTATATTGTAGACTAGGTCTATTGAGATTTTGAAAAAAGCATGGGTCGTCATTATTACGGCAACAAATGTTTGCAAATGTAAAAGTTTTCTGACGGATGGATGCATTAATGATTATAAATCTTCCTTGTGGATCAATAATAGACTAATTATGGACGAATGGGAGTTTTTTTTTACTAAGATTGAGGCGTCTCTTTGTTAAGAGTGGATTAAAATATTTTTTAAGTTTTGTCTTCGTCTTAATGAATCAGAAGAGAGGGGCAGGTGGTCGAGGAGAGAAATAAGGGATGGTCATTAACTGAGTTAGACTGTCTTCACATACAGTACACCATAGATTACAAAACCTATACATATAACTACATATCAAAGTGAGTGTTGAAGAGCTGGCGGTGAATACAAAAAGCATAAACAAAAATAATGACACAAAAACAGATGGCGGTAGACAGAGAGGATAGACTACTGTAAGGGAATCCAGAGTTTCCACAAAGGAGGTAATTTGTTATTTGTTATTTTGAAATCTTCTGCCCTTCCCTGTCTCACTTTCCTTGTTCATTAGTTCTTCAAAGCGTTCCTTCCATCTTGCCCTCATGCTCTCGTCATTTGTTAGTACAGTTCCAGCTCTACCCTTAATCACTTTAACCTCCCTCAAAGCCTCCCCATCTCGATCTCTCTGTCATAACAATCAGTACAAGTCCCTTTCTCCTTCAATAGTGTCAAACCTCTCATGTAGCTCATCATAAGCTTCTCGTTTAGCCTTCGCTACAACACTCTTTGAGTTGTGGCGCATTTCCTTTTACTCTCGCCTACATCTTCATCTCTTGTGCTATCCCAGTTCTTCTTCGCCAACCTTTTCATGCATATATTCTCCTGATCCTCTTCCTCCACCACCAAGTCTCTTATTTTCTTCCTTTGACCAGATGGCACAACAAGCTGCTTCTTACTTTTCTCACTTATAACATTTATAATATTTGATCCTCCGCTCTGCCTTTCCCATTTTCCTCTTTTGTACCACCAGAATCATCCTACATACTACCATTCGATGCTGTCTGGCTACCTTCTCCCCTGTCACAACTTTGCATTCTCCAATCTTTTTTCAGATTGGATCTTTTTCATAAAATGTAGTCCACCTGTGTGCTCTGACCTCCGCTCTTATATTTCACACTTTGCTCCTCCCTTTTCTTGAAATACGTGTTCACTGGAGCCATTTCCGTACTTTCCGTCCGCAAAATCTACCACTATTTTTCTCTTTCAAATATCCTGCTTTTCCTCGTCTCTCTCTGTCTCCAGGTGTGTCTCCCCTCTCTCAGGCTTGTTTTTCTTCAACCAAAAGTAGCATTGTTTGTACCGGCACGGGCAGTAGAAGTACTCTGGCTTGTGATCCATTGGTGGCTGGGTTGACAGGTGACTAGTAATTGTATTAAAATTGATTTTCAAAGTAATCCTCCCAAACATTAATATACTGTATGTAAGACATTGACTATAATCAAGGCAGTAGGCATATTTATTTGGTGATATTGATAATCTCACTATGTACATGTATGATTCTAATGAATACTTTTCAAAGAGAAACAGCTTGTCTTTACCAAGATGCCATTTTTACAGAGGATAAATAGAGCTCCATCACATGGCGCAACATTTATCCGAAGATCAGTGTCAGCTAAATGTGCTTCTGGAGGATGAAGACATTTTTCCGAAATGACTTCATTATTAGTTATGAATTCTTGAGTTATAGCCAAAACAAAACCTTTGTAAGTTCACAGTGATCTTGACCTCCATTTTCTAATTAGTTTATCTTGAGTGCATAATGTTGCCAAGTTTGAACATATTATCTTCAGGTGTTCCAGAGATATCGTGCTCAAGTGACTGGAACACCAGGACAAGATTACAACATACTACCTCGGGCCACTGACATCTCCAGCGTGGAGGCTCAGAAAAAGTATGTAACCTTTGGTGCCATGCTTCATTTCATGTTTGACTTTATGGGGATGTCATTGGACATATTTTTGTCCAAATATTGTAGGCATGAAAATAGAGGAAGTTCCGCAATACAACAATGGTAAAAATCAGCTATCACAGTGTATTGGAAGTGGAGGATAACCTTATTGTAGCTTAGCAGTATGTGAACAACCAGAGCTAATATTGTGTTGTAATGCGAACCCAGCCATGACGGATTTTGGTCTTCTGACATATCTATTTATGACTTCTATAACAAATATAATGCAGTGTTTTTGTTTACTTCAATGGGGTTGATGACAAATGGAAAAAGCTGAAATACATTTTGCTGGTATTGTTAACATTTCTTGCCCAGGTGGTTCAATTAATTAAAATGATCTTGTGGTTACACTTGTACAGAGCCCCTGAAGTCCCTTTAGAAAGAAAAAATGATCTCTTGCGCACATGATAATTATTATGAATAATAAGAAAATAACTTATTATCATGTGCGCACAAGATCATTTAGTATTAATCCATAAGCGTCTCTTGATGGACAAAGCCACCCTATAGCATATAATAGGCTGACCAGGGCTTACAAGGTTTTAATGTCACGTAAAATGCCATACAACTGCATCTTAAACCCACTGGTTTAAGAAACATAAAGCGGAGGACGGAGCGTAAGTGAATTTCATCAAGTTAAAACAAAACGCAGTGTGGACCAACATACCTACCGCTATGACAATTAGAAATAAGAGCACGTAAAATACATTAACGTAAACACAACAATGTGCTCATACAGTAAACAGAAAAAATAGCTTACAGAGCTATATTCTAACAGCTTTTTCTTGTAGGTATTGGTTCGTCATGAGCAGGAATCATTGACTGTGCAAAGTGAAAGACTACTGACTCGCACTGCATTCTCTAAAAAAAAAAAAATCAGACACCTTATCTCTGTCATGCTTTGTAATTAGTTTAGTTTTCATATTGTTTACTGATTACTTCTCCGCTCTGATTGTCAAAACCTGCGTCTTGTTATAACCCTGCCTCCCAGTGTATTTAAGCTGTGCTCCCCTCTCCACCTGTGCCAGATCGTGTTGTTCCCTTCTGCCAACCTTTCCAGCGTAACTCTTTGTGTTCCTTGTGATTTACGGTTCTGACCTCTGCACGTGTACCAAATCTTGTATTTTGCCTGCCCCCTTGGTTATTGTTTGCCTGCTTTTACATAGTAAAGAGTTTATTCACCAGACGTGGAAGTCGTGCTTTTGGATCCTAATTGTGGTGACAGCTTGACATTACAATCTCGCCATAATGGATCCAGCTGACTCCAACCCACTGCATGCTGCTCTCCGCGCTCAGAGCGAGCGCATCAACCAGCATGAGGAACAGATGTCCGCGGTGTACAGAGGAGTGAGGGATTTAACG
Source organism: Lophius piscatorius (assembly GCA_009660295.1). Lineage (NCBI taxonomy): Eukaryota > Metazoa > Chordata > Actinopteri > Lophiiformes > Lophiidae > Lophius > Lophius piscatorius. The sequence goes on along the minus strand of VRLP01001142.1, from coordinate 138,641 downwards.
GACAGACATGGCGAGTTTCAAACCTCCATCGAAACCCAGGTCACTCACCTCAGCGCCCAGTTCCAGCAGCTGGTGAGTAGCTTGGATACCCGGTTTCTCTCCTCTCCGACCGCTGCTGCACCTGCTCCTCAACGGTCTGATTCTACTCCGGCGCTTAGTTCCTACCATGCCTCCGGTCTTAACTTGGCCAAGTCCGAACGGTTCTCTGGAAGCTCCGGTAACTGCCGGGCCTTTTTGACTCAATGTAGCCTTCATTTTGAGCTACAAGCCCACTCATTTCATACCGAAAGGTCCAAAGTGGCATTCATGATCTCACACCTCTCGGGACGTGCAGAGGCGTGGGCTACGGCAGAGTGGGCTCGGAATTCCCAGGTGTGCCAGTCGCTGCAGGATTTTACTGACACTGATTTCTCCCAGAGCCAACTGACCCTAGCCTGCTTAAGATCCCCTCGTTTTACTGGGACCTAGAAGAAGTATTCAGCAAGACAAGAGCCGACTCGGGGCCACCTCACCGGACATATGATTGCTGCATTGACCTCCTGCCAGGAACCTCACCATATACCGTTTCTGGGGCTGAGAGGCTATACTCTCTCAGCCCCAGAAAGGGTGGCCATGCAGATCTACATTACTGATTCCCTGTCAGCAGGGATCATTCGACCATCATCATCACCTGCCGGGGCAGGGTTTTTCTTTGTCTCCAAGAAGGTCCCTTGCGTCCCTGCATTGATTTCAGAGGATTAAATGACATCACCATTAAGAACAGGTACCACCTTACGTTACTCTCGTCTGCATTTCAGTTATTAAAGGATGCCAAGATCTTTACCAAGCTTGACCTTAGAAATGCTTATCACCTTGTAAGGATAAGGCAGGGGGACGAATGGAAGACTGCTTTTAACACGCCTACAGGCCACTATGAGTATTTAGTCATGCCTTTTGGACTTTCGAATGCCCCAGCTGTGTTTCAAGCCCTTGTGAATGACGTACTCAGAGATATGCTCATCTCATTCGTGTTCGTCTACTTGGATGATATCCTCATTTAAACAGAGGTTTACCTCAGCTCCCTTTCTCACAATCCCTGATCCAAACTTGCAGTTCTTAGTGGAGGTGGATGCATCCGAATTAGGAGTTGGAGCCATCCTGTCACAAAGGTCACCAGAGGACGCAAAGCTTCATCCCTGTGCCTACCTGTCACGTAAACTGTCACCCACCAAGAGGAATTATGAGATTATCAGAGAACTGCTGGCGGTGAAGACCGCCCTGGAGGAATGGCACAATTGGCTGGAAGGGTCAGAGCAACCATTCCTTGTCTGGACGGATCACAAGAATCTGCAATACATCTGTGCAGCTAAGCGGCTCAACGCCAGGCAGGTCAGGTGGGCCTTGTTTTTCAATAGATTCAACTTTGTTATCTCATTCCGTCCAGGTTCCAAGAACATTAAACCTGATGCCCTCTCTCGGCTATATGACCCTGATCCATTTTCTAGGATCCCCTCGCCCATGTTGCCACCGTCATGCATCATCGGGGCAGTAACAAGGGGCATAGAGAGGAAAGAGGCAGGTAAGAATATTCCAGTGCCGGAGGGTTGCCCTCGAAATCGGCTGTTTGTCCCGGCATTGCTACGATCTCAGGTCATCAACTGGGCTCACACCTCCCTCCTTTCATGCCATCCGGGAGTCCGTAGGACCTTATTTGTCATCCGACAGAGTTTCTGGTGGGACTCCATGACCAAGGAGGTGGAGGAGTATGTAGCTGCTTGTCCTGTCTGTGCACGAAACAAGATCTCACGCCGCTCTCCTTCGGGCCTGCTCCAGCCGCTCTCTGTGCCACAGCGTCCCTGGTCGGACATCTCTATGGACTTTGTTACAGGCTTACCTTCTTCTGAAGTTAACACCACCATCCTCACTGTTGTGGATAGATTCACCAAGATGGTCCACTTTATTCCTCTGCCTAAATCAGGAATTGGAGACTTGACTTCGTTGTCTCGTCTCTCAGAACCCAGCTTCATGGAGCAAGCACCTCATCTGGGTAGAGTATGCACACAACACATTACCCTGCTGATTCTCTGGTCTCTCCCCCTTCCAGTGTGCATATGGTTATCAACCACCGCTGTTCCCTGACCTAGAGAGAGAAATCAGTGCCCCCTCTGCCCATGCGCTCATTCGCCACTGCCGCCGGATTTGGGCAGGGGCCTGTAAAGTGTTAATCCGAAGTAATAATCGTTGCAAGAGAACAGCAGATCGGCGCAGAATCCCCGCGCCCATCTACCGTCCAGGACAGAGGGTATGGCTCTCCACACAGAATCTGCCGCTACGCGTGGAGTCACGGAAGCTGGCTCCCCGCTTTGTGGGACGTTTCTCCATCTCTAAAGTGGTTAATCCTGCAGCGGTACATATAAAGCTTCCTTGTAACATGAGAATTCACCCCACTTTCCATGCGTCCCGTGTTAAACCAGTGCAACAGTTCCTTGGTCCCTGCCTCCAAACAGAATGACTGTCATTGTTTCCGCGAATGACAGTCCCTGGACTGTTTTTAAATTTCTGTGGCGGCGCTTAGCGCATGCGTAATGACGCACAGCTGTCTGATATTGGGATAAAACGTATAAATATACCAGCATCTCGACATTTACAAATGTCTCACAACTCTCGTAATATGAGAAAAATATTTATCAGTTTTCAATCCGGGAAGCTTTTACATGTATACGTTTTATCCTGATTTCTGCCAGCTGCGCATCATTGCGCCTGCGCTGAATGACGTCACAGTAATTAAAAAACAGTGGCGACGGAGAAGTTTATATATAATTAGAGGAGTTAATAGGTAGTTAAGATGAGCATCAAAGTGCTCATCCTGTTCAGGTTTATAGTTAATAAGCTGCAAAACGCAGGTTTCCCAACATAATAATTGGAGCAAGATCGCGCTAGGTTGGAAACACTATTGAAACATAACATGGCCAAACACGACTGGGTCATGCTCCCGGTGAAAGGACAGATGCATTTACCAGCAGGGTTACTGGTAGTCCCTAGAGTCTCCAGAAGTAGAATGGGAGCCAGAGCTTTCAGCTATCAGGCTCCTCTCCTGTGGAACCATCTTCCAATCTGGGTTCGGGGGGCAGAGACCCTCTCTACATTTAAAAGTAGGCTTAAAACTTTCCTTTATGATAAAGATTATAATTAAGGCTGGCATAAGCTAGCTCTTAGCTATGCTGCTATAGGTTTAGACTGCTAGGGGATCTCCCATGATGCCCTGAGCTTTTCTCTCTTCCTCTCTCACTGTCCCTCTTTATACACCCCACTCACTTTAATGCATGTTAAATGGATTAATACATGTTAAATGGTTTAATGCATGTTAAATGGTTTAATGCATGTTAAATGGATTAATGCATTTTAATGGATTAAATGCATGTTACTAACTTGACTTCTTCCCTGGAGTCTTTGTGTTTTCTCGCCCTGTAAGGTCACATGGTGATTGCATCTGCTGCTGTGGACCTGCTCGATGTCCAATGATCACAAGATGCTCATGATGATGATTATTGTTGTTATCATTATTATTATTATTCTATAGTATTCCCCCATAAGCTATCACTATATGTTACATTAATATTAATGTTATTATCAACCTGGGATCCCTGCTGCTGCTGCTGCCGCGGCCCGGCCATGGAGCGGTTGGAGAAAGTGGATTATAGCTGATATCTTTGCTGCTTTTCCCCCGTCTGTATCTCTCCTCACCTGTGTCTGTCTCTTTCAAACCCGACCGGTCATGGCAGTAGGCCGTCCACCCTGAGTCTTGGATCTGCTCGAGGTTTCTGCCCGTTAAAGGGCAGTTTTTTCTCGCCATTGTCGCCAAGTGCTTGCTCAAGGAGGAATTTCTTGGGTCCTGTAGATAATTATATAAAGAGTCTGGTCTAGACCTGCTCTGCTTATCATGTTTTTTTTGTCCACCTTGAGACAACTGTTGTTGTGAATTGGCGCTATATAAATAAAGATTGATTGATTGATTGATTTACAGATGCTTGACAAAAATTACAGGGCATGTGCCAATTAACACACATATCCTCCTTTTTCTCGTAATAACGAGATCCGTATCTCGTAAATAATAAGGTGTCCGATTTATTTATTTTTTTGTGAATGCAATGCGCTGTCTGATAGACAAGTCGTTGCTTATTATTCGCACATGATAACTTGTGCGCACTAGATAGAAAAAAAGAAAAGAAAATGTTTGGGCAGTTAAGGGTGGCCAAAGGTAAGAGTGGGGTACCAGGTGGGCACAAAGGTGGACAACCTTTAACTATGTTGGAGTGGCTTAACCATTATTTATCATTTAATCTTTTATTTGTTTATTAATGAGAGATGGCTAGTGACATATATTACATTTTGTGTTGAAGGAGAATAGTACAGATGTTGAAACAAAAGACCGTTTTGAATATTTGTTGCTATGGATAGATACAGGGTTTGCATAGGTATTTGTCATAAATGAGTGTGATGTGTGTCACAGACTACCAGGAACACCACCCCCCTTCAACACATGCCACTTCCTGGATGTTAAGTCACGAAGGTTATTTGCAACAGATGTTAGGAAAAACAGTCCAGAAACAAAGAAACTATTATATTCTGCATCTCTTTCTCCATCTTTACTTTCTCTTCCCATCTGGACTTGCTGTATTTGGCATTACCACATGTAGAGTAACATTAACAAACTGAGCGGGGGTCTGAACAAAATGCAAGCCATTCCAGAAACAAGTTTGGAATATGTGGTGAACTCGAAGCATTATTTAGAGGAGCACTCAGGGATATTCTAAAGTATTTCCTGCTACTGGTGATTTTCAAAATAATCAAATTAGAATTGGACTGTAACAACCTAACTTAAACAAACTAAAATGGCCTACAACCCGCTCAATCATCAAGTATCGGGAGCCCACACAGGCGATGACTACGGGATGTACATATGCCTGGAAAAATACACCTGAAAAATCATCATGTGAAACCAATAATGTACTAAAAATCTGCGCCTGGATTTGGACTTTTTGGTGTCAAAATGCCCTAATGGCTCAATTACACAAATCCATCGTTACATTAAAAAAATTATTTAATATTATTTTGGTCCTCTTTTTGCCATAAACACAGCTCTATGAAATGATGTTTTTTGAAGATACTCCTGACAAAGATTATCATGTCACCTTTTCTTTTTTTTTTAGCAAACCTGTTTGGTCTACAATAGACTAGAGAGGCAATTTATTATCAGTCTATGAAATCTTATCTTATTACGAAAAGCTGGATAGCCGATCTCAGGTGAACAAAAGTAGAGAGTGACCTATGCAGAATATGCAGATTGCATTATCACCTAAACTATAACATATTTCAGGACATTGTTCTTCCTTCCAGTAGTAAGAAAGGTTTCCCATTGATGGAATGCTGTCAAATGATTGAAGTAACATACTTTTGGGTGTACTTAAAGCCTGACATGTGTGAAGATGATGTGCATTATAAACATCCATCTGTCTGTCCATTCATCCATTTTATTCCACTTATTTGGTGTCAGATCGCAGTGGCTGCATGTCAGGTAGGATACTACCTGACATGCAGGTAGTATCCTAAGGCATCCTATCCTATCCTAAGGCATTACCTTTGGAATCTTAAGGCATTCCAAAGGTAAGATAAGATATAATCCTTCCAGAGAATTATGGGCCTATGCTGGAGTCTCCAGCGATCTATGCATCCATAATATTGGTCAGTGGATCAAATCCATATATCTACATATCAGTTTCCATACTAAGCACAAGAGCAGAAATCCAGCTTGTCAGGGTAAAAAAAGTAATTTTTTAAATGAAATTTACTGAGTGACTCACACACAAGGACACATTTTTATTGTTACTTCAAGCTTAAGGTTTTCCTGGGTTTAAATTGGTGAACACTAATAATAGTGTTTTCATCGCAACCGCAATTGAGTTGACTTTCAAACGTTAATCTGACTTACTTTATGTGTTTTTAATTTGTCTCATAAATTTTATTATTTTTTATTATTTTATTTCTTAACCCTCATGACAAACATGACGTCAGTAGGATATTGTTTCTTATACTTTCTTAGCTGTTTTAGTAAGATACATATCAGTCTGTTCATGCTGCGTATCCAATTTGTCCCCTGTCGCTGATGACACATGGAAATGATGATGACTCTCCAATAAATGTAGCTGTAGTGGAGAATTTTTCGCAATTGACAAATTGTTCCATATTTGGATTTGAACTTGACAAGCACACTGTGAATTAAAAAGGAACAGCTCATTAAATTCCAGATCCGGAACGAATTCTGGAACAAGTTCAAATTTCCGCCAGCAACCTTGTATGCGTGGGTGTGTTTGTGTGTGTGTGTGTGTGTGAGTGTGTGTGCGCAGTGTGAGTTGTGCCCTATCCAGTTACCCCCTGATTCTGAGAAAGAGAAAGAATACAAATATTCTGCAAATTGAGCAATCACACGGTACACACAGACTATGCTTGTAAAAACAGATTGTAGCAACTCCGCAGTCATTGGCTGAAATATAAAATGGGAATAATTAAGCCTACATTGATTTTATTTTTGGCAACTTCTACAATTATTTCTATATGAACAAAAAAATGAAATGTTACCTTTAAAGATATTTTTAAGAATGAGCAGCATTAGAATTCTTTGTTGAATTAATAGCCCTGTGGTCAATTTACTCTCTTTTTCAGCCTTTTCAGTTTTCACCATTTCCAGGGGGGAGAATTTGGCTCAAGTTACTCTCCTAATTGCTCCATTATGTTCTACACTGGAATTGAAATGGGGTTTTTGGATACACTCGATGAGAGCAAGGAGACCGAACCAAAGCAGTAATTTGTGGGTCATAAAAACGAAGTAATGTAGAGAAAGAAATGAAAATGATCTAGGCAAGGAATGTGTTAGTCTCTGTGGGTTTGATACCACAAGTGACCTATTTCACATCAGAAACAGTCATCCATTGTTCACATAAAAACATACAAGTGATAAATGTCTAACTTGTAGTATCGGTCCCAAATCATCTCAGTCTGTGGTGGTATTCTGCACTCGAGAAGGAAAGAGAGACGTCACAACATCTGGCGGAACTTAATAAATGGTGTTTATGGACTGTTGCTCATAATTCCAGACCCCTGTGGCCAGTGGTGCTGAGCAACTGAGCTGACAAGATATAGGAGGTGAAGTGGGCTGAGCCTCTCTTTTCCCTTTTCTCTTTTAAATTGTAAATACATCACAACAATACAAGTCATTATTCTGCATTCAAGGTCATACGCTTTTTTACATGCTTTTCATACATGATATAGCGTTAACGCTAAGTTTCCTGTTAGCAAAAAATAACAACTATATTCCAACACTAGAGGGAAATTCAACTCCAAATGTTTTCAGGGCCATAAATTATCAACCCTTGGTCCGATTTAGTCTTAACATGCTGCATATTAATCGACTCAAAGAAGTTTACCGTGATTGCATATGTTTTTGCTTTTATAGTTTAAATTTAACTAGGGGTCTCTCTCTTATTTTTACAAACACACAATGTTCGGACATAACTTCCCAACCCTTGCTCCGATTTAGTTCGAATGTGGTGCAAATGCATTGTCTCGAGGAGCTCCATCTTGTAAAAATCATACTTTCCTCTAGAAATTCATATTTTACTCACTAGGGGGAGCTTTTTTTCTTATGAAAAATCCTATTTTTTTACTCAAAAACTATTTCATGCATCATTTTCAAACTTTAAACCCCATAGATATTAGTACTTGGAAGAACTGAATTGATTTTGGGAATGGGGGTATATATTTCTGACACTAGGGCGAGCTCTATCTGCAAAAGCATTCCCGCCGTGTTTTCTCAACCAGTGACCCAATTTACTCGAAATTTTGTGCATATGAATTGACCCAAGCAGATCTATCATGTATAATGTCTGTGTTTTACGGTAATAGTTAAAATTTTAGTCGCTGTTGACCTTTTTGTTTTATAGCAAATAAAAATGTATTTTAACCATACTTGCTTTTACAACTCAGGGGATTGAAGGCTTTTCAGGGACATACCCCTCGCTGTTGAGGCCAACTAATAGGCCTAGTTGTGTAGATAGACTTAGGAAAAAATCTGGAGGTGTTTTCACACAGGTGCAAAACTCAAGAGTGTAAAGTAAAAGCATTTTATATCTCATCCAGATGCATAAAGATACATCTATATTTTGCTTGTACACTGAGAGATTTCCAAAAAACACAATTAATTGGGGCTCCGAATGTAATCCCTAGTATTTCTACAAATGATGGCCACATTCACATGACAACAGTTATGGTTGGGGTACTACAAATGTTTTCCCATAGAGTGTGATAAGTAAACAGGCGGAGATGATTGCGAATGCTCGAAAACAGTTCATTTTCCCTCCAGGAAGTTGCAGTGATAAACGTATTAACTTTAACCATTCCCCTTTCATTCCACACAACCTTCATTTTTGTCCATATCACCACAACCTACTTACAATTTGACACGGTCATAGTTTCCTAAAAGTTTCATCAAAAAATAGCAGTCCCCAACGTTGAGCTCACAACTTCCTGGAGGGACCTACAACTGCTTTGACAGACAGTGAACTGGGATTGTCACATAGTGTGGCCCGAAACAAGGAAGCATGAGCTCTTTGGGGTTGTGTGGTCACATTGGCATAAAACTATTACATAGGCTAATCTTCAACGGACCAATTTTTGTTATCACTTTCCAGCACATCAATTTCTAAGACCTGACAATCTTTTTGTCACTTTAACATACTGTATTAGTATGCAGAGAAACATAAACAAAAACATGTAGATTTAGTGTTATGGACCACACTGACGCGATCATAGAGTTATTGAGTGTACAATGTATTTCCTCATAACTGTAACTTTTTCTGTCGTTATTGCCACTTCACTCCTCTGTCTTCCATTGAAAACTAATAATATGAGGGTTGCATAACTGCTGCCTTTGGCCTTTTGTTCTCTAGGTTAAATAGAGAGAAGTTTGTTTTAGCTCCACTTTCTAAGCTACTTTATGCCATTTACAAGGTGAATTATCAGGCACTTTGTCAAACTCTTTTACGAAACCTTTAAAAATGATCTGTTTGGGATTTATCTCAAAAGTGGAATCCTCTCTATTGAATAAGCATTTTCATTTACCTCAGTTTTTAGTTATAATATATCATGGGATTACATACAATTTCGCACAAGCACCATTTAGGTCCTAGATATACTGTAGGACTTTGCATGTACAAAGTAGACTAACTCACATAGTTAAATTGCAATTTGGACAATCAGGAATATCGGACAGGCCGATCTGATTGCAGATCCGCAATTACTTGTGGAATTGTATTATATGGAATATGTACATATAATTTATGCCTTACTTTAACATACATTATTAATCAAATACATTTAGGGTTAGGGATCATGGCATGATCTTAGATTCCAAATGGTAAACGTAACATAGTAGAACATATCTTTCATTTTGAACACATCATCATCATCATTGATGGCTTGATTTGTGAATGAAAATTTAGATATAATTTGGTCCGTGAGGGACTCACCAGTCCAATACGGGACAGGCAGATCCAGTCACAGATCCACTGTTAGTTGTGGACGTGTTCTGTAGACCAACACAACAGAGTTAAAAGGAGTGGTGCGATGTGTGCAGCGCCACCCCTTACACCCAGGGTTCATCCACCGTGGCCCAACTAGCTAGGATAGTTATAGATTATACATCAGAGTGTCCTTGTCCTAGATGGATTGCCTACCAAAGGTTGTCAAGCTCCATTTACTCAAATGTTACTTACCCATAGTTGGGGGTCTGGTTCATAGGCATGAAGATGTATCCACGTGTTAGTGAGAAATGCATGCTGTGTGTCTGGGGGCCAGATGTCCTCCAAGATCCCTGCAGGTCTGCCTGTTGCCTAGTTTATCCCTGAAGTCATGTGGAGGCACTGGCTAGGATTGGCTGTGGAGAGGCTAATTGGGCTGGCGCTTACTTAGTTAGAGACTCTGACAAAATCTACACCCAGAGTTCCTCTTGAGACACACTATTATTTTGTTGTTTGTATAGACTTAGGTCAAAGCCAATTTAACCATGATGTAATCATAAACTATGCATGTAATTGATGTTGATTTATTGTTATGTCTGATAAATTGGAGCTGACTATGCAAACTTTCTCCAAAATATGGAGACGTATAATGCCATATAAAGTTCATGGGCTGTATAGCTGCGAAACAGTGTCTGTACTGACCCCTATCCACTGACAAAGTGTCTACAGTGAGAAAGGGTCAGCATCAGAACTGGCCCATGGAGAAATGACAGTGGCATGTAAGCAGGGGAGGCATGAGATGCTTTGAACAATGTTGAGCTGGGAAACCTTGGATCGTGCAATGGGTTGTGAGGACACATTACATGTTCACTTACATTTTGACAAAAAAGTACAATAAAAACAATGAAAAATATAATTATTACATTATTATTATTGATGATGATTACGATGATGGGGATGATATATGAAATTAATAACTTCAGGAATAATTGTACATTGGAACATTGTTATTTACTAAAAAAATGTCATTAAAGATATAATATAATAGTATAACAAATAACTCTCTAAGTTACAGTCGTTTTTGCTGAGCAAAGCTTTTTAAAACTGAATCAACACATTCCTTCTGTTCATCAACGTGTCAAAAACTTATCAGTCCCTTGGCTATGATAAGCATCAACTGAGATTTGGAACAGCATCTTTTATATTATCACCTCATTGATGACTCAAGGAAATGCAGACACGCGCATCTGTTAAAAGGTATACATCCTTGCAGACTTGAACGATTCTCAAAAAATATCGGAATTATATAAAAATATATTTTATAATTATGTATTTCCATAGGTTAGTTTTACTATTTCAGATTTGGGTATTTCAATTATTGTTTGTGACTATAACTTGTTAATTTGAGGAAATAATTTTTGTTGAGAACAAGACACCAATGTATGCTCAGTTTTCATAACAAGCATACATATAACCATGGGGATTGGGGTGGCACCATAGCTATATTCTGCTGAGGGCACCGATTTTGCTTGCTTATCGGCATTGTTGACCGCTGCTTAAACATGTATTGCTGAAACAGCGTTGCAGACCAAGTACACCCCTTCACGGTAGAGGTCTCTTTCAACAGGCTAGTTCCTGCAACAATGCATACATTGGTTCTGGTATCAAAAAGTTTAAGATAGCCACAAACTTCCCCAGATCTCAATCCAATGTATCTGCCAGGCAAATTTGATCCGTGGAAGCCCTTTCTCCCTACTTATAGGAATTGAATATCTGTGGCTAACGTCTTGGTGCCAGATAGCATAGCAAATCTTCAGAGGTCTTATGGTGTCCATTCGTCGACATGTCATAACTGTTTTGACGCCAAAAGTGGGACCTACACAATATAAAGCAGCTGGTTATAATGTTATGGCTAATTGGTTTATGCATCCCTGAAATATGAACGTAACAAAATTGCATTTTAATTTGAATGTTGTACTGTAATGGATGAGTTGTAGTTAATGAACCTGCAGAGAGTGGCTGAGTCAGACCTAACCCAGCAGGCAGGACTGCCTACTCTATATAAAGGCAGCGCCTGCAGCAGCACAAGTCACAGCAGAGAGCTCCTGTGGATAGTTAGAGAGAGCAGCTGAGCATTTCCATCTGCAGGATGCACGTCTTCACTCTCCTCCTGACATTCGGGTTTCTGCTGCAGGAAGCTCATGCATGGGGCTACAAAAACGGGATATTTTATAATTCAATATGGTTGGGTAAATAATCCTTTTCTTACTGGCATGATCATTTGTAGCCAGGAAAATGGTTTTCTCCATTTTGTGCTTTCATTATCATTCTTTCATGATTTATTGTAGGTACAGGTTATGGTAAAGTTAAAACCCAGTAGGGATACAAATATAAAGACATTTAACGGAAATATTCAGGGGTCTCAATTTTGATGATGACTTCCTTCGCTAACCATCAAAACCAGATTCAACTTTATCATTAACCAGTGTTCTAAGTGTCATCACTAGTAACTATTATAGTTGCAGTTAAACAACATTTTGCAGCAGCTTATTGGTAGCTCAGCTACACATTCGTATACTGATTTAAGTAGTTCAGTAATTTATTTGCCATTTTTTAGTCAATTACAGCAGCTACAAACTAGAAGGAACCATAAATAACCATAATTAGGACTATATGGTTTAAACATTTTTGTTTCTTTCTTATTTTATATATAGAAGTCAAATAATGCAAAACCCATATTTTTTACAGGAATATAACATTTCTGTCAATTTAGAAAATCATAAGGTTTAGTGTATATGAATATAATTTACTATAGATTTGTTACAGTGTTTGGATTTGAGTTTGTAAAACTTAAGTTGATTTGGTTTCACAAGAAAAGTGGGCTATTTTATCTTATTTATATTTTAGTGTGATCTGTGAACAAATGCCTTTCGATCATTTTGTGTTCTCATTTTTCTCTGGCTTATTACCATTTCTTTATAATTTTCTATTACATGTGTTGTCAATTAGATTTGTCTTTGTTTTGTTTTGTCTTAAGTAATAACTTAAGTTAACCAAATTCTCTCTGGGGTAGCTTTGCTTAATTTCTTCCAGTGTGATTGGTAGCTTGCAAAGCTGCTAAAGCTGTCTTAGCTATCAAATGTTATAGCTTAATTGGTACTGATCTTGCTTTAAGACGGAAAGCCCCCCCACAAAGAGGTACGTTTAGGGGTCAAATTGTACGGATTTACAGGCAACATGCAAGTTTGCCTTGTTCTCTCCGTGTATGTTTATGCCCTGGCTAGGTGCTGCATGGAGCCAGTGCTCATAGGGGAAATTACCTCATCTGGAAGCCTTCCAAAATGCAAACACATCAGAGTCAATAGAAAAGATAATTCCACTAATTTCTAATTCCCTGAGACAATAAGATATTATTCAAATTGTAAAATAAAAAAAAAGTGTCTTTTAGTATTTCCTTATGCACAGTATATTGAGAAGTAACCAAGATAAGCTGTTGATGTTTTCCATACGATGAAGCCCTGATTGTATATATTTTTACAAGGCGAGAGGAAGAGTAACAGGAATGTTTCACAGCCCTTAAACTTAAACAAGATGCACACAATTTTCTATAATTACTTCGCAAAAGCTCAGACCCATGTCTCTTGGCAGTAGTAAATTTTTTATGTTTTCTCTCTCTCTTGACAGAACAAGCAGCTGGAGTATACCATCGTGAATCACGCAGCGGGAGATACCAGCTGACTTATAAAGAGGCCATAGCTGTCTGCAAATTTGAAGGAGGGAACGTGGCCACTTATGACCAGCTGGAGGCGGCTCGTCAAATAGGTCTGCAGCAGATTATACACAAACTCATCAACTATGCACATTATGTAGGTACTTCCAAAGACAATTTATTCCTGTAGAAGTAGATCATATAACATTGGTAACATATCTCTCAAACAGCTGGAATGCTTTGAACATGTAATAAAAGATTTTCATGGGGTAAAGGTCACTGGGAAGCAGTGAGTGAAACATCGATCCACTAGAGCTCTGCTGTGGTGTGACTGTGGTAAATGGTGGACAGCCCTTGAACTATTGTAAAAAGCCAGATAAATCCTTCTTGCATTGGTAACGTCACTGTTACCTCAGCATAGAGATAGAATCCAGCCACTTGCTTTCAGCTGTGATAGATGAGTCTCACCACAACAGTCTACCCTGGAGGTCCTGCTTTTATCTGGCTGCAGTCTGCTGATTGTCAACTTCAAACCTGACTCTGAGGGCCATCTATACGCAGAGACTTCCCAGGAGCCCTGAACTGACACAGATTAGACCCTGGACCCCCATTTGATTTTTATCAGGGTCCCCCATCTGTTAACAATTTTGTTTTTACATGTTTGAGTACAGTACAATGAACACTTTTGTCACCTTGTGACTTTTAGGGGGAATCATAATGAAAACTACATTTTATACTCTTCAGAGTGGGACTCTCTGGAAACCCAAGGACCCCACGGGTTCCCAGACTTCTCTGAAAAACACTGATCTAAAGTGCTGTGTTTATAGTCCTTGGTCTAACTAATTTATTTATTTTTAATCTAAACTTCAAGGAAACTTGACAAGATGCAAGAAGTAATAGGGTTTAATGTGGTACGCTGATTTTACCTGTGTCTGTTTGGAAGCAGGATATGACCGTTTCCAGAGTAAATATAAATGTTTGTGTTAAGGTGGGGCCTAGGAGCAAAAGGTGATTGGATATTGTGGCTTATCCAGAAGATGCTAATATACAGGGGGGGGGATTATGTTGACGCCTTGACCCACACTTTTCTGTGTCTGATTGGCTTGATAAGATAATAAAACTTCTCACGTAGTCGGAGTTCATTCAGTAAATGACTAAGTGAGGAATGCCATCGTTAAGACAATCAGAGGAAGAACGTCACAGCATAGGCGTGACAGGATTTTTATATTTTTTCAGTGGGGCTATGCACTCCCTGTGTGCCTTATAATTCATAGGTGTGTTGTGGTTGTAACATGAATTATACCAATCAGAATGTCATCGTTTTTATTTAAGAGCCAGTTACGCCTTTAATAGACAATTATGTTGTTCATGGTGAGGTTACCGTCCTCGTCCATCATCTTCCAATTTTATCAAAAACTCCATTCGACTGGAGATGAGCAAAGCTCGAACAAACTAGAAATGTGTACATATCACAGTTTGCAGATAGATTCAACCACGTCATATAAATGCTCATTCATTCATAAACATTGGTGGGTGAAAATATACATCAAATATACATATTCAATTCACTCGTACATTAACTAGTAGTAGCTTCCCAGTAGCAGAAACAATAAGAGCATCTCTGCCGTCTGTGCGCTCATAAAGTACAGCAGACAAACTTTTTAAATTATTTCCATCTCCCAAAGTCAGGGGTGGCTTTAGCTTGTATGGTGCACTGGGCAAACCTGCTTTTGCCGCCCATGTGCCACATAGCAAAATCCGCCACCAATAAGGATTCTGCATTAACTGTTGTTCTGTGTTCTGTGTTAGCACTTTGAGATTTGATCCAAATATAAAGTGCATTATAAATTAAATGTATTATTAATATTATTATTATTATTCTACACATCCAAAGAATCTTATATCATTCCCCTGTGGCGATTAATAAAGTCCTATCTTATTTTATCATACTGTGAAATAAAAAAAAAATCACCCTGTGTCATTTACTTTCGACCAGTTTATTTAAATAATTTTTCCGTCAACGATTCAACCTCTTGTCTAGTAGCTCAAGATATCAATGACCAAATCTCCCTGGGGCGCGTCATTTTTCAAACACCGAGACACTGGTTATGACTATGACAGATATTGGCGAAAACAGGTTTGAGGCACTTTACACCAAAGAGACCAAGAGGAAAAAGATAAAGCCCTGCGGAACCAAAAAAAACAACCAAATACTTTAAATAACAAATAGTGGAATAATGTAATTATATTCACTTTTTAGACTTCCCTGTTCTGCAGTGGTTGATAATTAATTAATTAATTAATTTTGTGTTTGAAGGACCAGGTCATATTCTGCTGTTTTTCAGGTTTCCATGTGTGTGCAGCTGGATGGTTCGGCAAAGGAAAAGTTGGTTACCCCATCGTCAAAGCTGGCGACAAATGTGGCAATGGAAAAATCGGCATTATTGACTATGGATACAGACTGAACAAAAATGAGAAATGGGATGTTTACTGCTACAACCCAAAATGTAAGTTCATGTTTTATTCATTGAAGTAAAACAGTGGCTTAATGCATATTACTAGTACCTGTATTAATCAGTGTTTTAATGAAGGAGTAAAATTAATTGGAATATATTTCAATCTTCTTTTCTTCCATAAAACGTTTAGAAATTCTGTTTTCAATTTGTTATTATACAGTATGGAATGTTGATTGAGGTAACATTTTTCATTCAAAAAAGTTTAGAATAATATTGCTAACACCTACAAATAAACAAACGGGGCACCTAAAACCTCGGGGCTTACCGACTACTCGACTAGGTCACTCATGGTCTGTGTGTTCGTGCATAGGCTATAGTGGAAAGGTTTTTTGCTGAACCGCTATAAACAGGAGGAAGGCTTTGCTTATTTGATCAGGCCCGGGGCTGCCCCTCTGGCTTGCCTAACAGGAAGAAGTCTCTGGGTTCGAATCCCAACTGCGCATTTCTGTGTGGATTTTGCATGTTTGCCATGAATCTGTCTGCATCCTCCCACAGTCAAAGAACATGCTATGACTCTCAATTGAGCTATTATTCTATAGTTTGAATTACACTTATATAATAAACACCTTATTTAATTTAAAATACAAATGAATCTAGAAAGAATTGCTTTGTGCAACCACTTGACAGGACAGTGTATGTTGAGATGTTATTTTAAAGATTTGCGCTGGATGGGGTCATTCTGGAAGAGCTTGGTTCTTCTTAAGTAAAATCTACAATCTCAGGCTCTCTGTGAGTTATCAGGGTCAGACCAAGAATAAACCTGAGGAAAGTAAGATTAAATCAGTTTGGATAAGATGTCAGTTGAAACTTTTAACAACCAGGATACATAAATGTATAATACGTGTCTCAATGGGCTGAATAGAAAAAGAACAAAGAATATTTACAAAAGTCAATCTTTTTATATCTGAAGAACATTATAAAGCATTTATTAAAATGGACTGTCAAATAAATTGACTTCGATGTTGTGTTCACACCAACATCAACCGATAACGCAACATATTCCACTATGTTGTGTTTATTTAAGTAGTTCCAATTAAACCACTTTAAGATTCAATTCTACAACAATTCAGGAATTCTAACACCAAGTCCTAAATATTGAAAGGATGATATTACATTTAATAATATATATCACTCTTAGTAATTATGTGATAGTTTAACTTACTAGTTTCTCTGCAGGTCGCACCCACAACCCTTAATAAGCGGTTACAGATAACAAATGAATGTATGAATGAATATATAATATTACAGATTCAGAAAAAACATTACTGATTCCTGAAAGAAAACACCTCAACAAATAAAGTGTACAAAGTAAGTAAACGTAAAAATGTTTTAGTGGGTTTACATTTGTCTTTTATTGTTGGTTTGTTTTTGTTTGTTTGAATCCACGATAACATGGTTGAATCTTGACTCTTTCTGAGCATGGGATTTGGGTGCATAATTCAAAAACTTTTCAACAATCTTTCACCAAGCTTTATCTATACGTCTCCCAAGTACTGAAAGTAACTTTGAATATAAAGGATTTTGGTCTTTTTTATTTTGAAAAACGCTATCTTTTTATTTGATATGCAACAAGAATTTCAATTAATTAAGAGATGTTAAATATCTTATTGTAGCAGTCTGTCCTTAATGAAGTGCATCAATCTTGATCCTGAGTGTTTCATGTTTGTTGGCTAGATAGCATATGAAACATACAGATATTAGCTGCGACATGCCAGGTTTTTTCATTGTCTCCCGCTTATCAGGGGTTGGGTTGCAGTGGCAGCAGTCTAAGAAGGAACTTCCAGACTTCCTTTTCCTGAGCAACACTCTCCAGCTCCTCTTGGGGGATCCCGAGGCATTTCCAGGCCAAATGAGATATATAGTCCTTCCAGTGAGTGGTCACATCATTGTCTTGTGAGACCACTTGATGTCTTGTTCTGATCACTTGAGAACAAGACACCAAGATATTTAAACTCCGTCGTTCGAGGCAGCGAATCACTTCCAACCGAAAGGGGATAGTCCACTGTTTCCCCGCTTTTAATGACATTTTATTTACACTTCTCCCATGTACTGGAGAACTGGCTCTGTGATTATTCTTATATTTTGACAATTTTAAGCATTTTATTTTATTTTCCTTTTTTTTTGATGTGCAGTTAACAAGAATTAACCAGGACATTTTCTTTCTAACTGTCTTTCTATCGTGAAATACATCAGTGGCGGGGATACCGATTATTTCAAGCTTCTTTTATTGTTGCTTGACTCAGATATTAATGGTCCTACACACTTTAATGTACAGTATGGGGTCTTAGAGATTTCAGCATTAAAACATGGATTCAAGGGGACTAACCACCACATATCATTGATTTGTCTCGCAGCCAAAGAGTGTGGTGGGGTTTTGACAGATCAGCAGAAGACCATTCAATCTCCTGGATTCCCTGACCAGTACCAGGATGAACAGATCTGCTACTGGCACATCCGTGTGCGCCTGGGCCAGAGGATCCGCCTGCACTTCATTGAGTTTGATTTGGAGGATGACATAGCATGTCTGGCAGACTACCTAGAAGTGTTTGACAGCTATGATGATGTCGCCGGCTTTTCCGGGAGGTAAGAATCTTAGAGGGAAAAATCCAAAACTATAGTTTGCCTTTTAGAATAGACACGGCATATCTACACAGGAAATTGCTTTCTGTGCAGTGCTAATGTAATGCTTAATTGATCAAAATATGTTTGAGTGAAAAATAATGAAATTAATTATAAATAAAGTCATAGAATGGATACCCTGAAAGAAAGATACCAGATATTGGTATGTTATACATTATGTAATTCGGATAGTAAAGGGTTACAGTTTATGCCAACGGGACTTCAGAGCTCAGAGGTAAAAATGCGAGGAATGGGTTTTTTTTTTGGTTTTTCTTAAAATTTGTTTGACACTTTGTGAAGAACTAGTGCAGTCATAGTTTTGTTGTATTAAAGAGAAAGCAAACATCTCTACAGCTGAGAGGTAGGGCACTGCGGGAGTGCCTCAAGGCTCATTAAAGGCTCATACTCCATCTTCTTCTTCTTCTTCTTTTGGCTGTTCCCTTTTGGGGTCACCAAAGCGTCATCTTTGTGCTTCGCAAATTGATTTGGCAATTTTAAGCCGGACGCCCTTCATGACGCAACCCTTCCCCATTAATCCATATTTGGGAAGTATACTGATTTGTGACCTCTTCATTGCCAGGTTACTCGTACACCATCTACACATATGAACAAAAGATATATTCATTAGCATTGGTATCCGTGTTGCAGTTGTTGTGACACTGATATACAGTATCAATTGGATGGCAGTGAAGAGTCAAAAGTTTCAACAACAAAAAATGTGAAATCAGCGGCAGCAAGTTCTCTGAGGTGATCTGTGAGGCCATTAAAGACATTAATATGAGTTTTTTTCTTGTTCACTTCACTTTTTCTTCTTTACTGTCTGTGTAGCTCACCCAGAGTTGGTACTCTAACTCCCTGAAGTCAACTTGAAGATAAATGAATTCAACACAAACCGCCTAACAATATGGTGTTTCTGTAAATAAAATTAAAATGTTCTGTTTTTGATGAATGGGTGAAATGCATATATTGCTATGAAATTTTTTTTTTAAAAAGCACACACAATTGAGAATATGCCGTGTTTTATTTTTGCATGATAATTAACTGTGAAATGTAAATATCTCTGAATTGAAAGTGCAATGATCAACCAGACATGTAGTTCATGCTGCCGCACATTAATTTCTAGACTTATACAAAAAATAAAATAAAGCAAACCAAAAAGCCCTCCCAGAACTTAAATCAATGTACACATTTCATATCTCCAAATGTCTGGAATCCACACCGAAATACGCCAGATGGAAAGATAGTGTTGTGGGTAAGAGAAAAAAATGTGTGTTTCCGATATTGGGTCTAACTGTCCTTGTAAAGGAAAATAGATAGCCAAGAAACTGGAATATCATCAACACAGAAATTTCCTCTGCATGTATTTGATATTTCACTGCCAACACTGAACACTGTGTTTTATTTTTTTTTAACAGATTCTGTGGCGAGTTTTCACCTGATGACATTGTCAGCACAGGTGAGAGGACCTTAGGGTGTCATATGAGGATGTGTGAAATCATATTTCTGTGCTGTCGTAAGAGCAAGTATTATTTGGCTGTTTTTGAATGATCTCTGGATTACCAACAATGACATTTGTCTTTGATTCTTGGTTTTACAGGGAATGTAATGACGTTGAAGTTCCTCTCCGACGCTTCAGTGACATCTGGGGGATTCCAGTTACAATATAATGCATTCAATGCATCTCTGCCTATTCAATGACCTATGGATTAATACATTGATATAAGGCTCTTTGCTGTTTTAATGTTATTAGCTAGCAAATGCAGTGTTTGTAATAAACAGGTCTATATAACTGGTTGAATAGATAATTCAAGTCAAATTCAAAGGGCAATAAACTGTGTTTCTGTGTTTCTGTTTCACGACCCTGAACAGGGTAAGCGGTTAAGGATCATGAATGAATGAACGTTCTAAAATAATCATGAGAATTACTTAAAATACAACAAATCTGGTTTCTGGATTTCTGGCTATTCAAACAAAATATTAATTGACTATCACACTATATATTTTTTTAAGATTTGGTGAAGATCAAGTTTTGGATAGAGCTAGAGCTATTTTGTTACTTTCTTATTACTCTCCTTGGTGGAGTTAGCAATCTCCAATGTTTGTTTTTTTGTCAGTAAGATTTCTCAAAAATTTGTAACCAGATTTTCATTTTTTGTGTGTGTGGGTGTGTGGGGGGCAGGGGGGGGCCTCTGTGTATTTCTGGTGGGGTGGAAGAAATTCTTTTCCAGACAGGAAAAAGAAAAAAAATGTAAATGAAATGAAAACAAATATTAAAAAAAATTAAGTATGGAATTAGATTTTGTATCACTTTTTTTTTCAATTTCATCAAAATTAAAAGATTATTTTTATCACGTTTATTTTTTGTCATAAAAATTATATTCTTAAGTCTTGATTGATTTATAATCATTTCGATAATCATTTCGAACAACATGCCTGCCTCGTCATCTCCTCTGTTCCCTTCACCAATATGCAGACTGAAGTCCGCTTCAACCATCCCACCTCCAATTTCTACCATCAAACTCATCACTTTGTCTGACCTTCTCTTCAACTCCAGAACCCTCACAAACTCCTCCTTAAGGGTAACCGCTACCCCATTTCACCTCTCATCCGCACTATGATGCAACATTTTGTACCTCCTTCGATTACTCAAGCCTTGTTGGCTTGCCACACATTCTCTTGGATACACAATATATCTATTTTCGTTCTTTTCATCATATCAGCTAGCTCTCTATCTTTAAACATCATTGTTCAGCATTTAGAAGTTCCTATCCTAACCTCCACACCCCTGCTTTTCCCCCTCATTCTATATCAACTGTGTTTACCCCCTCACAAACTTATTTTTCTTCGACCATATTAGCATAATTCTCACCGGCACCCTGCTGTTTCATAATGCCAGCTGCAGTGATTGTTAACCCCGGCCCGGGTTATATCCGGATATCCTTTTTGGAAATCAGTTATATGAGCCGCATATTTGTTTTTGCATAGGTTTTAAGTCCGATGCCCTTGCTGACACAACCTTCCCCAATCCGGGTTTGGGACTGTACCAGAAGTACACCGGTCTGTTACCCCTTTGTGGCTGGGTTTGGCACCCCACAAGAACAGCAAAATAAAAAAAGTTTAAAACCAAGATCCCATAATAATACGTTTTTTTTGTGTTTTTTAACCGAGAAATAACCAAGGAAATATGAAATACGGTTTTGTAGTGTTCTCACCCATGTTTTGGGAGTTGATTTTAATAAATTTTTTACGAGGGCACTCAAGTTCCTAACAACACCCCGGTTTTCAAGAGGATGGAGAAGATGATGATTGAATCCAATGACTAGTGGGAGTGATGACCAAGGAGTATGATGATGATGGCGAAGACAGTCAGCGGTGAGAGGGTGGTGATGGTGTAGATGAAGATGAATAGATGAATGTTGTTTCTACGTGACTTTTATGTGACTTATTTTTTCCTCACGCTCAAACAAACTATACTTTCTTGCTTTACAAAACTTTTAACATAAATTTACCGTGATATGTAGTTGTACCCTTTAATATCTACATTTTTTATTTAGTTTTCCTATGAGAGATGATTTTAAGGTGACTCTAAAAGTTGTTGATCTCCATAAAGTATCCAAAGCGATACCCACTACTCAAGGCTCATCAAAGTACTGACGGATATATAATTTAATGATCAATTATATGTATGGTTGAGGGGATGTTGTTATAATTAACAATCACTCAATGAAACTTAATTCATATTGCATCTTTCCAACAATTTTCAGTCTGTTAAAAGGGATTTACAAGTAACACTTCAGACAAAAGAACTTTAAAAGCACGTAGAGGCCATTGTAGACCATTTAGAGATTTAATAATAATATAATAATAATACATTTAATTTATAATGCACTTTACATTTGGATCAAATCTCAAAGTGCTACAAAGTAAAAGCAGATAAAAGCATCATTAAAAAAATAAAATAATAACTGTATAAAAACCTGACCAAAAAGCAGCAATGTTAATTAAAGTTATAGGTTCTGCTAAAAAGGAATGTTTTAAGTCCTTTTTTAAATGTGTCAGTCGTCTGTGGAGCCCTCAGATGGTCAGGGAGGGCATTCCACAGACGAGGGGCACCAGAACAGAAGGCCCGATCAACCATGGTGCTGAGCTTAGTCCGGGGAAGGAGTATGAGTGGGTAGAACGGAGGGATCGTGTTGAGGTCAGTGGGGTGAGTAGTTCAATTAAATAGTTCATTTAAGCAATATATTAAAAGATGGGTAGCAAAGATTTAAAAAAATATGGGAAATGAGAGGTAGCACATTCAAAAAAGATGAAAAGAGATTATGAAAATAATCAGATACAACGCCTAGAATATTAATAATAAAAAATAACAATAAACAATAATAACAGTTTTATATATTATACTATATTAAAATAAATATTAATGATTGGCAGAAAATTCTAGTGATAAATACGAGAAACATTAAAATTAAAAAGATCAGTAACGGCAGTGTTCTGTTTTCCTAATAAGGTAAAGTGGGCGGTTAAGATAATGACGTTTGCAGGGTCAAAGGTAATTTCGTACGTCGTCTTCTTAGTTTGGCGCCAGCAGTTTGGCGGGTTGAGACTTTTGTAGAGGCGATAGAGAAGAGGGACAGCTGAACCACTGAATATAGATCTGAGACCCACATAAGTGACTGAGGAGGACGTCCGGCGAGCGCGACCCATGTTGACATACTGTCACTAATGCGTTCTTCATTTGCTCCTAAACGCCAAGGTGAGAAGACCCCTGTATGTGTTGTGCTAGCTAACAGTTGTAAATACATGTTTTTTTTAATTGTTTATGCTAGAGTCAAAGACAATGCCGAGAGGTGAGCCAGTGTCTCTTCCGTTTGAGGAGCATTGTGTTGTGCATGGGATATAGCTAGTCATTGCCCGCTAGTTCTGTTAGCTGGATAAGGCTAGCTCACCATAGCAGACTTTTGTCTCTCACGAGGTCCAGCAAGATGCGTTCAATGACTTGTCCTAGAGGGATTACATCTCTGGAATTCTCGCGTGAGAAGTTCACAACCGTTATCACATCATAGGATTTGTTATGAATCCTCCGTGGCACCAATGCCAAGGTGCTTAGTGTGGGGTTCAGGCCAGTGATAGCATTTAGCATACAGATGCGGTGTCAAACGTTGCATTAGCACCAAATTTGTGCGCCCCTAACCCATGCCTTCATCTGTCCCACGTCAGGAAACTGCGGGTGGTGAACGTAGCATCTCACAAATCTCAGAGGTACGTTCATACATATTTTTTTTTATGTCCTTGCCTATTCTGGTCCATTATGCCAGCCCTGATGAGAAGAGCTTATGCAAATCTCTCAGATCACGCCAAAGTTTAAGATTCTGGATCAGGGTTATGCACTTAATGTACACTTAACAAAAATGACTACTACACCGTACACCCTGCCTCTGTCCACCAGTATAACATTCCTGGAAAGAAGTAACCACCACACTCTTCCTGTACCTTAACTCCAATGTTAAAAAAAAAAAAAAAATCACAATATTCTTAATTTTCCCTCTAACTATTGCCAAAATAACAAAACTTATGAACTGACAAATAGAAAATAGGTTATTATACAATGATTGGATCTAATGACAATAAAAAAAAATCAATTGAACAATAATTGTCAGCTATGCGAATAACAAGTCTTAAACAATTCAGAAACATTTACTCAACGCATCTTAGCTATCTTTAATGCCATAACGTGAGTTCAAATGAAGTATAAATACATGTATGCCACTGGGAAGAGAGGACTTAAAACAAATGTGTAATTAGGAGGAGGACAATTCATTTAAACAAGGCCTTTTGTATCCTAGCCCAAACACAGCACAATACTTATCATTGGTGCTGTTTATTGTATGTATTTTTCTTTCTTAACAATGCAGCTGCATCTGAGCCTGACAGGTCATTCTTCTTCATTCGGCTGTTTTCTTTAAGGGTCCCCCAAGCAGACTAACTGTTTGCATCATGTCCTTTGCATCTTCCCCTGTTACACAAACTCGTAATACAGCCAGAAAGCTCCTTTTTGGTCTTCCCACTATTCTCCTGTCTGGCAGCTCCATCTCCAACATCCTTCTAGCAATACAGCCAATATACCTCCTTTTCACTTATTCAAACCATCTCAGTCCAGCCTCTTACTTCGTCTACAAGACGTCTAACTATGGCTGTCCCTCTGTTGTTCTCAATTCTAATCTCAACTTCATCAACTCTGTCACCACATTGATGCATTTATCTGTAAATGGTAAAAGATTTTATTCCTGGGGAGAACGCCCCCGGACCTCCCTAGACCTTCCGAGGTTCACCCCCCACAGTTTCCCTAAATCCTTGGGGAAAGACTGATAAATACAAATAAGAAAGAAAAACAAAAAAGGGATTTCACTACCTGTTTGAAACAGTGAAGAAGCGTGGTGACATTAAGAAAACATAAGAACGCCAGGGATTATGGGAGTTACGGACATAGATACAGAGCCTGAATAAGCATGGAGGAACCAATTGTACATAGTTCAATAAATATAAAAAAAATTGTACATTTCTCTGCTTTCTCACTTGAGTAATAATGAGCCATCATCACATACGACTACGCTGCAAATGTGTCCGTGAATCCCTGGTCGAAACCAATTTTATCAAAGCTAACTGAGATAGCAACTCACGTGCGTCATAATCATAGTTATCTGCTGAATTGTGTTAAGCTTTTCTAAATGGAGATGTAAACTCAGGCCCAACAAACTTAAAGTTAAAAATCCTCTTGATCAAAATTGATGGGAAGCATGACTTAAACTATCATGTACGCGTTGCAGACTATTTGTTCTGCACGTCTGATATCAAACTTACTTTGTCTGTTGACATTTATTGTTCATCCGTGGATGGACATTCTTCTAAAATGATGAAAACTGCATCTTATAACTTGTTGAAAACTGGATTGATGCTTTTAGAATGCCTGATATCATGGTTTGCTGCAGCCATACTGCACCCTTAACCAACCAGCATGTTACCACATTGGTTTTGACATGTGGTATCCACTGTCACATACTTAATTTTGTTCAAGCTAAAACAAAGCAGTAAGACTCTTTTAATGTCACTGTTGTCTTAAGTCCCCATAAAATCTCCTTCACACCCTTCCTTGACCTTGTGATATATTATCATGGAGGTCAAAAAAAGGCAATTAAAAGTATGTTTGTACCTTTTGATAGCAATGCTGATTTTACCTCTTCCTCCTCTTCCTCATTTATTCCGATTAGTCTTCTGTGCTCCTTTTTTCTAACTACCCTCTGCTTTATTCAAGGCATTAAGGAGGTGAATAATGATGGCAACGGCGGAGTCCCCAGGTAGCTCCAGCTTCCTCCCCTTGCTCGAATCCATAGAGGACAATGCTGCTGGACAGTCTGAGCAGACAGACGCCTACCTCACTATTGCCAAGTATGTCACTAGTGGAGATCTCTTATGTCCTCTGGACATGTCGGGTGATGTGACAATGTCCGCAACTAGCTCATTAACAGCTAATTTTCTTTTCTTTCTCTCAAAGTCGACTCAGTGGAGAGGAAGGAAGGCAGTTTCTGCCTGCAGTTGAAAAGCACTTTTGTCGTTTTGGGAAAGCAACTTTGGTGAGTGTTTTCAACATCAATAGATCTAAGTGTTACTGAACTTCTCTCCCATATTATGTTATGTTCTTGTTTTTTGTGTCCAGGCACACATAACCAGCCCCAACACAGAGCTGTGCCAAGCTGCTCTTCAAGCCTTAGGTTTTTGTGTGTACCATTCTAACGTTGTCTCCGACATGCCAGGTACATGGATAGACATATTCCCAAAATTATTTCACATTTATGAATGAAGAATATTTCATTGACGGTGATTCTCTTTTTATATGTAGAAACCTTGGCTGCAGAAATCCTCTCTGTGCTTGGCTCCCTGGTGATGAAATCGACAGATAAGAATACATGCACCAGAGCATTATGGGTGATCTCCAAACAGAACTTTCCTCCAGATATTGTTGCCAAAGGAGTGAGTATCAGAAGAGATTTTCCCCAAAAATGGGGAATTGGTGTCGTTTTAGTGGTAAAAGGTGTCAGAAAGCTGATGATTTTATCGTGTTTTTTTCACTTAGGTGCCGCCTATATTAGGTACACTGGAGAGTGTGTGGACCAGAGAGGACGTCCAATCTGTGGTAATGGAGCACGAGGCCATCAATGTAGTCATCAGGTAAAAATGTTACAGGTTGTGTCTTCCCAGTTTATTAGTTCATTGCGCGTAACCAAAACATGTAATCCAAATAATGACTATCCAAAGATAGCACAAACAAAATTCCAGTGCAAGCTGACTTATCTCGGTTACACCAATTTATTTTAGCCTTGTCATATTACCAATTCTAATGTTTTGGTTTAGTCTTCTTCAGAACATCAAAGTAAATGAAGATTAGGTAATTTATAAACAGGAAGTGCTATGCAATTGGCTCAATAAGTCACACGATGATAGCTCCTGAAGACAAATTATTTCCTAATAATATGACAATGGCAGTGAGCAGTTTTTGTAAGTTCCCCCCTCTGGTCTGAACAGTTGCATGTTCAAGTCCATTGAAATGTAGAGTGGCTGGGAAGTCATGTTTGACTTCATGGTAGTGCTTGGCCTAGCATAATCCATGTTCCCTGTGCGAACGGCTGTTTTATGTTCTGAGATGCATTGTTTGAGGGCTCTTTGTTTGTCCACAGAGGCATGCGAGCGTGTAGATTAAGGTTATGTTTAGGTTTGGTTATAGCTATGATTTTATCTATACTTATCTCCATTATACATGCATGTGATTATTTTTATTAAGTTGTCAATAGGTCATCATTTTAAAATTATCTATAGTAACAACATTATGTAGCACATGTGGCAAAATTTAATTTTAATTTGAAGGTGATAGTGTTAAATAGAGTAGTCAGGTGGCACAAAATGAATAAGTGTGCTGATTAAATATGAGTAGTGGTATCCCGCTGCTGTTTTAAAACATTGACCATGTGTTGACATGATTAATGCTTTCTTTATTTATTCTATTACAGAAGCCCTGTTTTTTTTTTGTTTTTTTTTTAAATCTCAACAGGATTTTCTGCTTTTGTTCAGTTCCTTATGTCTTCAGTAATTGCATCAGCAGATATGAAAGTACCTGCTTTAGCACATGTTCATGGGTGTAATATGAGGTCATTGGTGTATAACATCTGGTTTGGTATATTAAATGGATAGAAACTTTATTAATTTAATTTGAGTGTTATAAGCAAATGTGATTGCAATAGTGGGTTATAATTTTTCCTGTTAATCTTAGGCTATTGGACCAGGTGCCTGAAGCGATGGTTGAGGGAGCAGTGCGGTGGGCAAAGTTTGTCATCCCTCTGGTGGTCCACTCTGCATCTAAAGTTCGTCTCCGGGCCGCAGCAGCCATGGAGATGGGCATGCCTCTTCTCCTGGAGAAACAGACAGAGGTGGCTGCTATCATTGAGCCCATGATGTCCACAGTGAGTGTCTGGGTCTGTTACAGTGTCAGTACATGACTTTGTTGGATCAATGAAACGTATTGGAAAGAATGCTGGAGGATTGGTTAAATACGTTTTGAAGATTAGATATTTGATTCCTAAGGGGGATTATTCTTAAGGAGATATGGATATTCAAACGGTTATTATCAGCCTTCTCGGATATTCAAATGGTTATTATCAGCCTTCTCGGACTGATTACCTGCCATTTCAGCTAACTTGCCTTCGTTCGGCTCAGCGATGCATTGTTTTGATAGGAAACACAACTGGCTGCAGCTTTAATACAGCAGATCAAACACAAGTGCAGGTAAGAATACATCCTCCTCAGGGCTGGGCTTTACTTATTTTTGCTTAAAATTGAGATCACGTTCTCTCCACGATTTTGCGATTTAGCCTATATCAAATTTAATTTGGTTATGGACATGAAAAATTAAAATGCCTCATATGCTGTGTAACACATGTGGAGTTATGTGGGTTAATAATAATTACACAGGCTCTATTAAAAGGCCACTAATAGAGAGTTGGAACACAACTTAATAGCTTACCTGCAGTTTGTTATTAATTAAAATTATGCAAAATCGTTGTACATCAGAAATGAAATTTCAATTCATCTACGCCTGAATTGAAATTTGCAGTATTTTTACGATTAATCGCCTAACCCTACCTCCTATAATAAAAAACAACCAAATACAAAATACCCCTTTAATTTGGAATATCCCAAAACACTTAAGATAACAAGCAATGTCTAAAATGCTAATGTGTAAATTTGCTATTGTGTAATATAAGTGCCTGATTTTTTTTTTTATGTGCAAACTAAAAAAAAGAACTTAGAACAAACCTCCACATAACAGTGCCCTAGGTTAAAGAAAAATTAATCCAGATATCCCCAATAAGGTAGCTCCCCTCAAATGATCTGACAGGCGCTCCAGTGCTGCTTATTCACAGACTAGAATTGGTGTCTTTGGGTGCAAGCAATGTTTCACTGAAAGGACATAATTCAGGTATCTCAGTATTCATGTAGAGTAACTGATTTTTTCTGTGAGTTGCAAAAGATTGAATATCCTCCAGGTTTATAGACGAGACAGAATGCACAGCTTTTGTTTGAGACATTTCTGTCGGGCGCTTCCTCTTTTCCCATGTCTCCTACAATTAGCAGTGTATTTGATGGCCTGCTCGTGAGTCATTTTACTAAATTTTATTTTGAATGAAAAGGGTCCATGTGTCTATCACCGGATTCAGGTAATCCATTTCGTCAAAAACTCGAGAATACCGTCTGCATCAGGTGCCGTAGATGAGAATGCAATGGCTGGATGATATAATGTAGTACAGTCCAAAGGATGATCGTGTAGAGTATTGGAGTATTTCCAAAGTGACTGTTGACATAACTTTCCATTTTTAAGAAACCGCATGAGAACAAAACAAGGTGAAAACTATAATGGAAAAACAATAAAGCAGTCGTGGTAAACACAACACAACGCACCTGCTGCAGCTCAAAAGAAGCGCAGCAACCCTCGTTAAGCAGGGCTTCTGTTTGTTTGTCTTCACAGAAACTGGTCCCAGAGCTCCAGAAACTTTTCATGACCAAGAATGAAACCAATGTTCTGAAACTTTGGCCATTATTTGTCAAGCTGCTGGGGAAGGTAAAGTTTGAATGTGTTTTTTTGTCTCTGTTCGGGGCTGTGAGAATGTATATGGTTCTCTCCGGATATCCTCTTTTTTTTAATTTGTCTTCTCGATGGATATGAAACTATATCCAATCTTAAAACTAAATTTAACACATTTACTGGAGTAAATGCAAATAAAGGTTTTAAATATTAGTGATTATAATATTTGTACTTGAACCAAAAAGGTAATCTTAGATCAAGTGGGCTTATGTAAAAAAGTATTTAACCCTCTAGAAATGAAATTTAAAAAAACTAACATATTGCTCCTAGACCAAACACACCCAGACAAGATTACTACTCGCCTGTTCAAGAACATCACCTAAACATGAAATCCCGGAACAGGGAAATTTTAGTATGTTTTCTGAATTTAAATCCCATTTTTCAGCGGGTCTCATGATACTTATGTACGTATGTTCCCTACACAGTTGTTGCACAAAGGAGGTCCCTTTATCAACTCTCTTTTGCATCTTGAAGAACTTGGTTTCCGCAGCTCCTCCCCTTCCATCAAGAAGATCGCTTTCATTGCCTGGAAGAGTCTCATCGATAATTTTGCCCTCAATCCAGGTGAGTTACTGACCCTGAGATCGAGCTATGCACAGTGACCTTGGCTGTAGTGTGATTTCGACTTTTCTCGTGAAGACATCCTGTGTAGCAGCAAACGGGTGAAGCTCCTGATGCAGCCTCTCATGTCCATCCACGTCAGAACAGAGGCCTTGCTGCTCACCAAGGTGGAGGTCTGGTGGTACCTAGGGGTCAAACTTGGGCCAAACTTGTCTTCGAATTTTGATCAGGTTAGACATAAATCCCATTCTCCAAGTACAACATTCATATGTCACATTTAATGTTGGCAAAAGTAACAATAGGGCATGGATATGTATTTAGTGTGTCTTTTGATGTTGTGAGAAATAGACCTTTTCTTTCCCCATACCTGCCAATGCGGCATATAGGTTTACCCTTATCTGTTCGGTTATCTGCATCAAGACAAAAGTCATATTTATTGAAATTTCACACATTCATTTTACAGGCTCTAAATTGTACATATCCTACTTGGTTTCTTCGATCTGCTTATTCAGGGTTCCCATGCATCCTAAAAAACCCGGAAAACTTACCAATTTCCTATTCATGGGAAATACATTACAGAAAACGAAAAATGTCCAAGAAAAGGTTGAGTTGTCTTGGAAAATTTTGAGTGAGTGCAAACTGTTTTGATGGTTTGCGAATGTGTAGTCTGTTCTCACGCTGTCTTCAATGAGCAACATTGAGAAACCGCACTCCTCTGCTTCCACCAGGCGCAGCATTCCTAGCCTTTACGGTAGCTATGTGACACTACTCAGCCAATGGAATTTGAATATCTGCTCAGCAGTGCTGAATCTATGAGAAATTTGTCAAATATTTCTAAGCATGTTAGAGGTTATTTCATAGATAAGTTATAGCCACAGACTACACATCTTTTAAATCAGAGCTCTAGGGGCGAGAGAGGGGGAAAGTATAAGTGTTTGACACAATAAGCTGTCTATCATACTGTAGCAGCTAGATTGTTTTTGTTTGTTTTTTCAAGTCTGAGGCTCATTTGAGCTTTTTGTGATTTTTATGTTTGCTCAGATTCACATTTGACAAAAGTTAGGGCCTATCCACATATAAAGATTTTCTTTAGTGGGGGATTTTTGTGGGACCTTTTTTGAGATATTATTGTTTAAACACAATTTGGTGAACAGGGACATTTTAAATGACTTATTTCCAAATATCTTATTTTAATGAAATGCACCCATGGGGAGGTTATTGTGTATTGCTTGTGTATTTTTCTAGTTTCACATTTTAGAACAAGTTCTCATCTTCGTTTTGGATCGTTAGCACAGGACTAAATTACCGTTTTTGGGTGAACTGTTCCTTAAAGAGTGTGAATTGATGTCCCTGACCCTTGTAGGTAGTGTCTTCATGTGGGTATGTGGGATATAGACATTAAGTCATGTGTATAAGAGGTTGAGTATTTTTTCTCTCCAGGTTTCTGTCCCCCTGCTCCAGTACTCAATTGGATCAGACCATTCTTCAGTCTCAGGCACTCCTTCTAGAGCCGTGAGTCAAAATGGTGCTGTTACACCAGGTATGCCAACTATCAACCCTCTATAGTATATGGTTCTCTAAACCAGCTCACACAGAGTGAGTGGGGACATTGATGGAGACCATTTTCTTAGTTTTGATGCCATTGCAGGCACAACAGGCTTCAACAGTCCAGGCAATACATCTCGGATGAGCCTGAACTCTAGTGTCCAGAACCCCTCAACGTTTCCCTCCATACAGCTTCTGGGCCTAGAGATGTTGCTGCACTTCTTTATGGGACCCGAAGTTATTGCCTCAGCAGCAAAGAACAAAGTGACCCTGAGTCTTGGTGAGAGTCCAACCTCACATTTCTTATCTGTATCTAACAAACACTACAAGAGCTTTCTTGACACAGACCAAGAAAGTTGTGGTCTGTGTCAGCTTACTGTATTGCTGATACAAGTTGTCAATGTAAACAACAGGAAAAGCTGGTGTTACTTGTAACTGAGACTTAGTTGAGATTTTATCATTTTTCCCATATGAGCAAATATTCTTTCCTCCAGAGCCCATGAAACACCCGCTACTTACTGGTGCATCGTCTTTCATGAAGCATGCTGCTGTGCTCACCTCTAACATCAGAGATGGATTCATCAACATTGGCAAGGAGGCTTCAGGTAGTCTCTAATATTTGAATATTTTTTTCTCTCGCAAAATATAATTTTTTTTTTTATCAATTAGTCCGCTGATTGTTCAATTATATTGATCGCTTATTTTATAGAAGCTATTTCCAAACATAAGATTCTGCAGCCAGTTTTCAATCTGAATCTATTGCACCTCATCCAAACATTTGATCACAAATCAGATCAACACATGGCACAGATTTGGCAATTCAGCGTTCTTGCAACGCAGAGTGCATTAAAAATCCATTCACAAACTCAAAGCATTTTTTTCAACAACAAATAAGAAAGTACAACTTAATGCATCAGGAATGTGTTGCATTATGTAACTCGACTCAAGTTCATCTGCTGTACATGCACTCACATGTTTACATGTAAACACATGTTTACACATGTCTCTAATCCTGCAGAGTCTCTTCTGGAGGTCATATGGACGAATCTTGTCCGCTTTGTCAACTTGACAATAGAGTCCGGTGAGTACTTGGATTTTCTCTTCATTGACATCTTTATTGTCTACATGGGATTTTTAGAGCTGAAGCAAATCAATGGCTCATCTCCATGAACAAGTGCAGTCTTCAATTTATAGACATTTATAGGTGGGCCAGATGTTTCCTCATGCTAGCTGTGTCATCGTGGCCAGCTTTAGCAGTCATTGGATATTACACTCAGGCCATGTGTGAGGATTGAAAATTGCAAATTTCGTGAAATATTTAGAATGAATAATTTGCTGCCTTTTTTTTAATAGTTGTTAATGCAATTGTTAAAACATACCATTTGCAATATTTACAT
This sequence comes from Lophius piscatorius, assembly GCA_009660295.1. NCBI lineage: Eukaryota > Metazoa > Chordata > Actinopteri > Lophiiformes > Lophiidae > Lophius > Lophius piscatorius. The sequence goes on along the minus strand of VRLP01001142.1, from coordinate 105,552 downwards.
TGAATACATAAAGTAAATTGTAGTATCTAGTAGTTTGTAACTTACTTAATAGTAGTTTGTAGTTAGTTTACTTACTTACTTGTGGTAGTTGCCTACTACTATAAGCTGCTATGAAATCTCCAAGATGTGCAGTGCACGTAATATGTTATCAAAATGTCACATTCAACTTCCTTTCATCGTCTTGCGTGTTACATTTGTATCATTTTCAAAGGTGGACCAGCAAGGAGCCAACCATTTCAACTTTTTAGCATAAGTACAAGATAGTTTGGTGGAGTATAGGCAAAAAGAGGCTGAGTTAAAGAAGCACCTCTCTCATGCTCTACTCTAAGTTACATTAATCAAATCAGTCTTTCAAATCAAGGTAACTTTATTTGTACAGGGCCAAATCACAACAAATGTTATCTCAAGGCACTTTCCAATAAGAGCAGGTTCAGATATACAACAATTCCCACATGAGTAAGCACTTGGGGTCAATGGCAAGAAAAAAATGCCTTTTAGCAGTTAGTAATGCACAGCAGATCCCAACTCAGGGTGGGCACAGTTCTGCCTTGA
>VRLP01001142.1:0-100000 GCA_009660295.1 Lophius piscatorius | reverse complement strand
ATGTACCGTACGGACCCCAGAGGATTACATCTAGCTTACCACTACCACTGGGCAGCACAATCTAGAACAGCAACTAGCAGTTTTAAATTTCTATAAAACCAACGCAAGAAGCACAGTGTTTGGAGCTGCTGTATTCTACAGCAGAATCAACATGAATGCAAAATTTAGACTTTAGGAGATCTGGTACACTTGTCACACACACAACAAAGATGTGCTGAGGACATGTCTTTTGAAATCTTATCATAATTTTAGGAATTTTACCTGATATATAGGAGAAATAATGGCCCTTTGTTTATTTTCACAATATATATATATCAACATTATATTAATATATGATTCAGCTGGTCATTGAAGATGTTAATAGTGTGCCAGCACACTAAATGTAATCTCTTCTTTCAATCCCTCCAATGGTCCAGTCTAATGAGGTCAACCAAGGAGATGCCTTGGAACACAACTTTAGCGCGATGCATTCGGCCTTGTTGTTCCCCATTACACACCTACTCCCCGGCATACCCATGCAGCAGGTCCGTTCTTTTTCTTACAATTTTATGATGCCTACATGATCCTTTTCCACACATACAGTTTAGCTGCCAAGAATGCATTTTTATGGATTCTGATCAAATATCAAAAAAAAAATTTCAGGCTACCCAGAAGTTGATGCTGTCTACGTGGTCCAAGCTGTACAAAGTATTTGCACGCTGCTCTGCTCTGGTGGTTACGGCTGAGGAGAACATCTGCTGCGAGGAGCTCTGTGCAAAGATGACAGCCACGATGGATGGAGATAACCTAACAGTGAGTCTGAGAGGAGAAACTTTGCAGGAAGTCACTAAAATTTCCACTCGGTGAAATATAGTCAACCTGTAAAGACATTTTTAGTTATTAATGAAAAAGCTACAAGTAGTAAGAAATTAACCTTTTGGATTTTAATTTACACATACAATCTATCTGCACATTAAAAGGTTTCAATGTAATTAAAGGTCCAATTCTAAACTTCTAAATTGACTTACCAACCTGCACAAATTTTGCATTGTACTTACTAATTTTGGCATCAAATTAGAAATATGAGTTGCTGCTCTTGATGTGAAAAAGCTGGTGATGCCTGGGAGTTTAATTGTGCATGTGCAGGATTTAAGCCTAAATATAAGAGTCATAATTACTCTTCTTACTCCAGATTGTTTTACTTACTTAGCATGGATCAGCGGCTTCGTGAACAGGGAAAGGCAATGTCAATTTGAAATGGGTTAATGCAAACTTGACATCCTCAGCAAAATATTTAACGATAACAAAATTCACCCACAATTACATAAATTGTCTTTTTTGTTCACTGGACATTAAGTTGGCAAAACATTTAATTATGTTATCTGCGTTAATAGAATTGTCTTCATAAGTATTATTGCGTCTATTCCTAAATGTTTATGGCTTTCAATTAAGAGCTCTCAACAATATATGATTACATTAGATTTTTTTTTTAGAGCTTTTATACGTTGACTTAGTCACACAAGTGTGCTAATTCAAATATATTCCAAAGGTTTGCAGTTCTTCTTCTTTTTTTTGCTTAAACAAGGGTCAAACTCAAAACATGGGGAAAGTTCTTGTTTAAGTGTTCTAAAAAAGTAATCCTGACATTTTGATGTTTTCTGGTCCTCTAGGCTCCGTCAACATTAAATATAGTCACCAATATCCTCCAAGTAATGGTTGAGTGTGTGGACTTCTCGCCGTACACCCCTCAGTTTCAGCAGAAGCTGAAGTGTAAGTGACCGTAAAATTACTTTATTTAAACCAAACTAAACTAAAAGGTGACTTAACCCTACTCTTTTGTTTGCTTCCTCCAGCTCCGCACACTCCAAGGAACTGGATGAAAAAGAGAAATAGGGTCCTTGGGAATCTTTCCACCTTCCAGTGCCTGCTGGTGAAATGCCTCAAGGTTTATCTGGAGGATGTGGAAGGTCCCTGTGAAGCCACAGGACTAGCCCTGATCTCAATCTTGTCTGCTCTCTTCACCAACCTCGCTCTCACCAACATTGTGAAGGAAGCACTGACCTCTCTGATTCAGCCTCTGACGCTCTTTTTCAAACATGCTGCCAGTGAGCCACCAAAATACTCCACACAGCTTCTGGGAAAGGTTGGTTCTTTTTTGTCATATGGTTTGTATTTACCACTTATGTTGTTGTATTATTCTTCTAACTGTTGGCTTTATTCCCCCTGCCTCCCTATAGCTGGAGAAGATTCTCGTTGAGGTTCTCGGCTGCCTGCAGACCCGCTCTGCCTTGGCGTATGATGATGAGCTCTTGACACTGCTCTCTCCTCTGCTATGTGTGTTGTTTCCTCACAAGAATAAGCAGCTCCGTACCTCAACTGCTCACTTCTGGAACTCCACCTTTGCCAACTCTGTGAACATCACTTATCCTAGTGAGATCAGGTGAAGCCCTTTACAACCTATTTAATGCTACATATCAGCTTCAAAAATAGGTAAAGGCCAAATGTATGAGTCTTCTTTAAGAAAGATATGGGCTTTTGTTTACACAGACCAATTTTGAGCCAAGTGAAGCAGAAGACGCCAATCATTCTTCCTGGTTTTGAGGTTGTCAGTGTTCCAGATGAGCTCAGTGGGCAGTACTCGGTGAGTTAGTGAGCTCAGCATTTTGATTGCTATTATATTCATCTTGTGTCTGTTCTCATTGCCGTTGTATTGTCTTACTTACTTGTTTAGAGCGAGAGTTCCCTGTTGGAGACGAAGATCAGTGGGATGCCGATTTCATCTGCCGGCAAACGGGAATCAAATCTGGGAAAGGCCTCTGAGCTGAAAGACAAGCTGGTTTCTGTAAGTTTAGAACACGTTTCATGAAGGGCCAGTTCTGTTGTTTGTTAATGTTTATCTGGGATACAGGTGTGGAGAAGTATGGAAAAGTAAACTCTTTCAATCAGGCAGAATATATTCTAGTCTTTGGCTTTCCTCTGCATTTTGCATTTGATGAAATGTCACAGGATTATAAGAGTTTTGTTCTGTGGACGAATAAACAATAAGACAACAACAACAATTCCTTTATGTAATTGGTCATTATTATTTAATTAGTATTGCGTAATGAGTTTCCATTGTGCTCCCTTCATCAGACAAAGCTGGACTTTGGCTCTCCCAATCCTCCTCTCAGAGACGTTTTGGAGGAAGAGGCTTCCATTGACTTTGTCTTCATTCCTCCCGAGACGAAGGAGCGAGTCCTGACCGAGCATCAGAAGGAGATGAAAAGGACAAAAAGGTCAGTTGTTCGGTAAAGTGAAAGATGCCTGTTGTAAAAATCAGTGCTGTCAGTCATATGATCAGCTATTATTTACTTTGACAGAGTTGACATCCCTGCCATGTACAACAATCTGGATGCTTCTCTGGATACAACTGTTTTCACACAGTTCACGCAAAGCCAAGACGACTCTTTGTAAGTTCTGAGCATATACTGTCAGTATCAAGAATTTTTAGATTTTTGTGTTTATGTAAAAACTATTTAATCCAATCCACAGGGACAAACTACCGCCTGAACAAGCCGACAATATTACTGAAGAGGCATCTGACAAGGTAATGAAACTGACCTCCATCAGGGACAATGAAAAGAACACAAGGCTCAAAACATCTGGACCTCTTGTGTTCACCCCTGTTTTCCAACATTTTCCACCACACCCTTGCTGCAGCCTTATAGCTCGCTCTTTTTTATACCGACATTTATTTGATTTGCCCTGCCCTTGTACCTTGAATACAGAATGGAGAGGTGCAAACAACCCTCCCAAAGTTCTGTAAAAATGTAAAACCTGACACAACGGAAAAGTTATTCATAGATTATTTTTTTGGAAAGGTGAAATATGATAGCTCATCTATTACTTTTATTTATTTATTTTTATCAGTTTTGGGATGACCCTGGGGTAAACATAGTAGCTCACTCTCCGCTCTCAGACCAATTGTTTTGATTCAGCTATATTTTCTGGTTCTGTACCAAAATGTTAATTGCTAGGCGTGCCCGAACATGTAACCATGAGGCATCGAGTTTGTTTTCTGATTACAATTGATTCGTAATAATTTGCAGTATCTCCAGTAAATTTTGATGAGAATATAAAATAATTTTGAACTTGTTTATGTTGAAAGTTTCTGAATTCAACAGCAAAATGATAAAGCATCAAAATTATCTTTAAGATGGGTTCTTAAGTTTCATAATTACAACGGTAAAGGGGACGTTATGAAATTGTCATCAGTGCTGCCGATGAAATAACTCCAATAATTTCATGGATGACATCACATTTTATACCCCAAGAACTGGATTGATTTTGGGAAAGATCAGTTGCGTATTTCTGCCAAAATAAGCCTTCGGACCATAATTTCGGACCATAATTTCTCAACTATTGGTTTGATTACGTCCAAATCTCGAGCAAATGAATCAAGTCGTAAAATGTATCTTGTTAATATTTAACCAACGAGGGGGCTTCTTTTCTTTTCTTTTTTTTTTATACAGAAAACGCAAATTTTTCGGACATAACTTCCTCAAGGTTGGGCTGATGCAGTGCAAATTTCCCTGATATGAATCCCATCAAGGAGATATAAGTTGTATTTGTCATATTGTTTTGTAAAAAACATATTTTTTTGACCGTGAATACAAGTAAGTCCATCTGTCCAATTCTGTCTATATTGGCTCGCAAGAATTGACACAATGAAATCTGTCTTGTTTCATCACTAACCTCAGTTAATAGTTTACTATTTATTTCCATTACCGAGTGTCACTATGGGGTCTTAGAAAATATTACTGATGTCATAGAAATCGTTAGGAGTCAATATGGGCAGATTATACATGAGTCAAATTGAATTTCATTCAATTTAATTCAGAAGAATTGCTTGTACAACCCAAATATTACATTGTTTATTATTCTTCCTAGCTTGGCACATATAACTGAAAAATAATTGTGTATTTGTTTTCACATGGCCTTCAGAAAGGCCTCCTCACATGCCCCTGGTTCAGACAGACAAATTATGTTCTTGGCAGTGTAACTGTAAATGTTTATTAAATATGTAGAAAGCTTTTTTATCACATATAATCCCATAGTACATTGTGAAACTTGTTCTCTCCTTTAAACCCATCCCTCAGGAGCAGATGGAAGCCCTGTACAGCATCTTGGTACCATATTGGCATTCTGTTTTTTGCTCTGAGCCACATCTGCCCCTAACTCCTCACATTTTACTTACTTGTATGGTGTACTTTTAGGTCACCAAACTTAGATTTGATACATTTCTTCACTTCAAAAGCAATGTTGTTTCTGCACTGATAAGTATGTATTCGCTGATTTATTTACATGAACTTTCTTTTTCAGGTTCCTCCGGAAGATTGGGTAAATAAGGAAGACACTGAAGTTCTAAAAAGGAAGACTCAAGACAATGCCAGCCGAACACCAGTAGAGAACATGTCTGAAAACCAAGACAAGGAAGCTATGATTACTGAGTTAGCACATTTTTCAAAGGAAGACTATTCTAAGAGTGAAGATAAAGTAGAAGACATAACCATGGAATCTAAAGAAAGCACAAGTCCAAACAACTGTGGTTCTTCAGATTTGATCTCAGGGACTCCCCAGAAACCCAACAGTCGCCGTCAATCTTTTATTACTCTAGAGAAGTATGCTGAGGGATCGCTTGTCAGCCCCAGCAGTGCGTTGAAGTTCACAGGTCCCCTCATAAAGAGCTCCAATAGCCAAGAGTACTTGAACACACACAAGACCACACCCTCTCTGGCTTCCGAAAAATCTGAACGTACTGTAAAGGATCCCCTTGAATCCCCTTTAAGGCCAAATGATTCCAGTAAGAAAGTTGGACCAGTGAGGCTGATTGAGAGAATGTCAAGTGATACAACAGAGGATGATATTATCCCAGACACCCAGACTGAAGTAGAGCAACTGGAGAGTTCAGAAATGGCTTCCGAAATAGAGGAGCTGAAAATGACAAATCCGGATGAAAACTCTGAACACACTGTAGATGATTCTCAATCCTCGTTGACTGAAGCTTCCCCAGAGGAACCGAGACGCTCTGGACGTTACAGAGTTAGACCTCTTCTGCCTGGAGAGAACCAAGTAGAACGAGATGAGCGATATATGCTGCCCAAAAGGAGACGTTCTGAAGAGAAAACTAAAGCTGATTCTCCAAAGTTAAGTTCAGTGCAAAGCGGACCAAAAACGAGAAGCATGCAAGCTGAGGAGTACAGTAGCAGCTTACGAACGAGAGCTCAGAGGGACAAGAGAGATTCGAGCCAAACCAACTCTCAGGAAAGAATTTGCAAGAGGATCAAATTATCTAACAATTCAGCGGGGTGTCTTGATAACCTGGAACCCAGAAGGAGACGCATCAGAGAGTCAAGCCAAACTGACTCGCCATCAGACTCGCAGTCTGACCACGAAAGCCAATCAAAACATAAGCACAGGCGGCGAAGGAAATCGTCATTCGAGACCATGGAGGAAAATGGAATGAATAAAAAGGCTTTGGGCGATAAAGTAGAGTTACTTGAGCTTGTTCAACAGACCGAACAGAAAAAGGATGATAAGCCACAGAAAGTTTCCCAAATTGTTAATACTTCTACTCAAACTAATGGTGAATCCCCAGTGTCTGAGTTTGTTGAACAGACTGTAAAACATAAGTCAAATACGGATTCTGAAATGGACTCTTCTTCTCAAAGTGGTGGACGGTCCCAAGAGTTTGAACTTGAACAAAAGATCAAACAGGCAACACACTATCAGATAGTCACATCTCCAACTAATGATTCCCAAGATGAAACAAGTCAAGCTAACAATTTGGCAAATGATTTAGAGGTCAAAGATGAGACAATGGATTGTACAGTTGACAACCTCAGCCAAGAGAATTCTCAAGTGATCACACCACCTTCATCTGATGGCCCGTCTCTACGAAGGTCAAGAAGAAGCAAAACATTGGAGTCTGCAGAGTCTGAAGATAATAGTGAAAATAAAGCTTCGTCAGTCAGGCAAACTAGGTCAATTTCCCACGCAGCCTTGCCAGCTGTTGGTCATGCAGAGGCCTTGATTGGAGGCAGAACAAGGAGGTCTAAGGTAGAGGAGGCGCAGTCCAACCCAGAGAGCTCTCACTCATTAGATAATGCCGGATCAACAGATTCCTCCCAAGGCAGGGGCAGAAACTCAAGACGGAGATCCTCTCAAGTACAAGTAACTAATGTAGATTCCTTAGAATGTGAATCCTCTGAGCACGCCGAAACTACCCCTGTCCATAAAAAGAGGGGGAGGAAACCTGGAGCATCACTTTTAAGTCCTTTCACCATCGAATCTAAAGAAGACGCAAACAACCATAAAGTCGAGAGTGATTTTGAAATGTCTGAAAAAGTTGATATGGAGTTGATAGCAGCAAATACTCAAGCTTTGCAGTGTTCTGAATTGCTCCAGTTGACACACAACATTGAGGAGAAAGTTAAGGCATTGCCACCGGAGGCTGTTGATAAATCTGTCACAAATGAGAGCAAAGAGCTCAGTGTGTCCCATCCCAAGACAGAGCAAGGACAATACGACTTAAATGAAGAGAATGAATCTTTAGAAGAATCTGACACTTTATCATTTAAATCTGCTGACACGATTGACTCGGTTGGGACCAGTACTGAACAGAATCCGGATATGTCGCTCAATGGTCCATCCGCTGTAGAAATACTCTTTCCTTCATGTGAGGCAACAGAAAAACTGCAGACCTCCTTGGTGGAAAAAGCTGAAGATGTGTCTGAGTCTGGCGAAAATGTAGCAATAAAAGAAAATTATGACCAATGCCAGCAAGAATATCCAGTTGTCCCTATAGAGGACGTGGTGGAAGTCGGCCACAGTGTCTCTGTGGAACAAGACCTGATGGGATGTCCAAATATCATAGATGATCTTCCAAAGGAGCAGGAACGGTTGGCTGCCATCAAAGAAGGAAAATCACAAAACCAGGGCACACCTCTACAAGAGAGTGATAAAGGTGAAAAAACCCAGGTTGAAAGTCAAGATGAAGAAGAAACCATCAGAGTGAACGAGCCTGCAAACTTACTGGTTGATTCTGGTGAAGCAAAATCCAAAATAGTTGTACAAGCTTCTCCAGTGAAGCAGAGAGAACTGGAAGCTATTGCGGGGCCGGATATGGGCAACAGCCCCAGCAGTAGTAGGACCAGAGGAACCTGGTCACCTTCAGCCTCTCCATCAACCAGTATTCTTAAAAAAGGCCAGAAGAGACCGCCAGAGGATGAAACTCCCTCACCTCTTCTTAAAGTAAGAGACAAACCATTTGTGTCTGTGCGTTTTGACAATGTTCCTCGAAGAAATTCTGTCAGTAATGGTTGAAAGAATTCTCTTTTTTTTACTCTGCAGTCCAGGCGTGTGTCTTTTGCCAATCCAATCCAACACCAGGAGACCGCTGACGACATTGATCGACGCAGTCCTGCTATCAGAACCAGCTCCCCAAGAAGATCAAAAATTAGTAATATTCCACAGTCCAAGGTATAAATGAGGAAGTCACTGACACATATTTCTCATCTACATTAACCTTTTCTGAATCTGCCCTGCTCTAACATTATCATTATCATTATTTTAGTATGTGACTACTCCAACAAAAGGCTTGCTGGTCTTAAGTCCCAGAAATCTGCACAGTCCAGGTTTCAAAAGCTCCAAGAAATGCCTGGTATGTAAACTGTTGAGAAAACCTTCATTATTACAATGAGCAAGGAGTTTTTGCAAAACACTACTTGATGGAATTCCATGAAACTTGTTGGCAGTGTTGTTAATATGACAACAAAGAACTCTGGACAAAGCTGCTTTTTTTTCTACACTAATTTGGGGACGGTGTCTATTCATAGAATATAATTAATATCCTCTTGGAATCGTGCATGTATCCAACATTCACTCTCCTTGTAGTTCTGATTTGGCTGCCTCTGGCTTAAGAGGGAAATATGTGGCTGTTAATCTATCGGTAACAGTTCCATCCCCTATGAAGTGGGTAGGAGCTGAAAGGTTAAACCCCTTCACCATCATTAACGCAAATGACTGTATAAATTTCAAGAAACCCATAAAAGCCACTTTAACCATGGCTGGTTAAAGTGCTCCAAAAGGCCTCCGTGCTGAATGTATCCCAAGCAACAGCCTTCCCCAAAGCAGGGTATTGATCAAATGTGAAAATATCAAAATCTGCGACGTGGACTAATTTGTCCTAATTTGAATTACAAACTTTTTTTTCTAGATTTCTGAAATGAGCCAAGAACCACGGCCTGTCTCCAAAGACTGTATCTACCCAGCCCTGGTTGGTTGCTCTACACCTGTTGAAGCTGTGCTGTCTCAGATATCCTCCAACATGTGGTGAGAATAAAACCGGGTTCATGGCAGGAGAAATTTACAATAATTGCTCACATACTCACATACCCGTTCATCCCTATCCTGTCGCGCCGTCAGGATATGGCATGCATACCTCTCATTACCGTCACTCGTAGACCATTTGAGATATCATCTAGAAAATTCTAACAGAAAGCAGAGAAATAGAGCTTTCAGCCCATATACTAGTCATTACTGTGGCACCCAGGACTTCTGTGATACCACCATCCAATCACAGACAAGATTCACCAGCGTGTCACACATTTGTAACATGAGCTTCTCAGTACAGTGGCTCGAGAACGCAATTCCAGAAATTCGAGCGGTTTCTGAAAGTAGAGAACGAGAGTTCTTCCGATGATGTATGGCATGATACACTAGACATTACGGTAAAGATACGCCGAGCGAGGGAAGAAGGACCTGCAGCTTTGAGTAGAGTGAAAGGGAGCAAAGGAGAAACTGCTTCAGGGACTACCACACCAGATAAAAGACGTCTGGACTTTTATTTATAGAAACAGACAGGAAAAAAACTTAAAGGCCAGGACTCACTTTTTTTTCTATATATGTAAAATAATTCAAATTATTCATGTGAAAATGTTTGTTCATGTCATTTCAGAGTTCTTATCCTGTTATAAACTTGAAAAATCAAAATCCGTTATTTGTCTTTTTTCCCTTTAAACTGTTATTGCATAGTCAAAAAAAACAGGGATATTGAATAACTGCCAGATATTGAAATTTGAAGTTAACTTGGAAAAAGGGGCAGAAGCACTCACTCATTGCACATTATTTGATAATTCTACATCCATAAAATCTAAATAAATCCAGGCGGCCGAAATATAATTATAGTCATAGAAGGGTTAAGCCATAATTACCATCTTCATCAGTTTTTTATTCCTGTTGTTTCTTCCCATAGGTCTCGTGGTTTTGGGCAGCTTGTTCGAGCCAGAAACATCAAAACGGTTGGTGACCTGAGCTCTTTGACTCCCGCTGAAATCAAGACTCTGCCGATCCGCTCCCCAAAGATCTCTAATGTCAAAAAGGCACTTAAAATCTATGAACAGGTATGCTTGAAAAGGACAGATGCTGAAAGAAAAAAGTTAAACAGCATAAATATTGACATGACATTATCTGTACTCTTGTAGCGAAAAGGAAGAGGTGGAGATGAGTTGAAGAGTTTTGATGAAATAGAGATTACCTCCGACCTGCATTCTAATTTTACTCAAAACCAGGATGAGAAGAACTCCGGTGAGACACTAGGTATGTTAAAAAACTTTGTCTGTCTGATCAGGAAGCTCCGTCTCAAATGAATCCTGCTTTTACACCATTGACTTGGTTGGGAATAACAAGGGGGAACCACAATGTTATCACAATATTTGAGGCCAATATAATGTGTTTGGGAAATGTAATACAGTGGTTTCCAGTCATTAGTGTCAGAGTATTGAGCTATTGTCACATTTTTCATGAATCCATGGCAAATTACCTTTCAGGTGTTCTCAAACACTCCTGAACTCTACGCATCACCGCTCATAGTATAGCTGTATTCATGAAAACATTTTTTTTGACAGTCTCATACCTAGATTGTACCTTTGTCAGTATCTCGAACAGATTAAAAAAAAAGAAAGAATTTGCTTTGTAGACGTCCGTACATCATTTATTCCAATACTGTGTGTGTGTGTGTGAAAATACACTATCATTGTTTTTATTGTAAAGAAAACATGCTATCATAATCTTATCTCTGGAAAATGGTAAAAGTTTATTCACTTTTTTCTCCCATTTTAGTTCTTCAAAGCAAAGTTGAATTCTATTTATTAAGAGAGATTTTTTTTTTCAGATCATTTCAATTTTATATGTAGAATTTTATAGTATAGTATAACCTTTATGTTGCACAGCCCTATGAAGCATATATGTACAAATGAAAAGCTTTTTAAGTAAAGTCACCTTTGTCTTTGCAGCAACAGAGCTGATTGATGATCCTGTTCCTGTTGATGGGAGGTTGGAGCGGGACAACTCCAGGGATCAAATGGCGGACACTTTGACTGGAGATCGGGGGCCTGAAGGACAGCTGTACCTTGAGGGTCTTACATTAGGGGTCGAGGCCCTGTGCTGCAGGTTCACACCATTGGAACTGAGTTCCTGCTCATCACAGCAGCTTGTGCAGATACACGATCAGTTAGGAGGCATGATGAGGAACGTTGTCGTTGAGCTGCAGACTCGCCTTTGTCAGACAGATGGCAAACCCTGAAAAGACTTTTGCTGGACCGATGTTGGGGCAGAGGAATCTGAAACAAGACACTTGAACTGCCCAGACGTTTTGAAGACATAGTTTAACACCTAGGAATAGATTTTACAGAGGAGATTTTTATGGTTTTAACTCAAAATGCGTTGTTCTTGTGACATATCTTTCTTCGCCATGAGTTTTAAAAAGTGCTAGAGGGCTCTTTTCTTGATCTCTAGCCTGAGTTGGTAGTACATATAAATCAAAGAAACGGACTGCTGTGAGATGGCAGATATACAAAAGAAAATATACTTCTCAATGTGCCATGTCCATCTCCTACTTTTGTATATTTACTTTCCGTCATCAATCGCATGTCCCTGATTTTAAAATGTTTACAACTCATCAGTCCTTTTGTATATTTTGTAGGATATCCTACTTTGTAAACCATGTAATGTCATGTAAACATTGCAATTCAAAAGTCAGGAAGCATATTGTAGCTTATTGACTGTCTGCACATCACTCTTATTTGTGTTTTAAATACTTCAATAAAAGGTGGAATTGATTTCTTTCACACAAACGCACTGACCTTTTAGTTTGATCCATTTGCATCAGGTAGACGTGAATGCTTTTTGTTAGTGCTGTTTACAATTGGATGTTTTAATGGACGTTCGAATTTGTAATCATTAAATAACTTTTGTACTTCAGAGTTGACTTATTTCTCACCCTGCATTGACAGATTTGCAATTGTTAAAGAATCAGGCTTGGACGAAATGCCAATTGAATGGCTACTCTAGACTGGATCTAAAATACTTCTGACTTGCCGTCATACTTATAACATTTCAGCTTGCAGCCATGAGAGATGTGGTTCAGGATTGATGTTGGCTTGGTTTGCATCCTCCTCTCACTCACCTCTTCCATAGAGACCAGGGGAAAGTCCAGGACAGAGCCAAACCTCCACACCAGCCTGTTGAGTCTTCCTGTTTACCTCTGAGCTTCCTGCACCCTAGCAGACCATAGCTTAGAAAAGCTCTTGTGCTACCACACTGTCATAGACTGTTTTTTCAGTGTCTTGAACACACCAAGCAACCTCAGTTTCCTCTGCATGCAGAGGCCCTTCTTGCACAGAATCTGTTTTGTCCAACCCTGAGTGCGAGGAAGTGTCTGAACTCCCTCAGTAGGTAGGACTTATGAACATATCTCAAAAGAGGATCATGTTGCCCTAAGTTCAATGAGTTCTGAGTGGAATGTGGTCTTCCACTCAGACCACATTCAACATGGTCAATTAGAATATTAATATTTTAATATCACTGTCGCCTTCTTTTTTCCTTAAGAGGTTTTGTGTTGATTAATAGTGTCTTGCACATGCTCCTGAATGCTCCTAATTCTAATGATAAAACCATCTTCTCCCTCAAGGTGAAGTCAAGGGTGATCAGTGATGGAATCTGATAGCTTGTTTTTCACATGATCAAGTAAGCCTCATTGTATATTAGTCAATGGGTGGTTAATGTTATGTTTTTTTTCACCACATTCAACACAAACTACTTTTACTGACCACTGTGTCTAAATAATTCCTAAATAAAACCTGCACTGTGTAGAGGCTAGTCTGGATAAGGAAATCCTAGAGGAAAAGGCATTCAGAAAATTGCTGAATTATTTGAAGACTACAATAGTCAGTAAGCATTTCGTGATTTGGGAAAATTCATATTTTTTTATTGAATATGTTAACTGTTGCAAACAGATAAAAACTAAAATACATATTTTTTTCACTAAGCCTTTTATACATTGGGGGTTGAATCATTATGTTTCCAAGTGTCTGTGCCCCATGTTTTTTAATTTTCGATTGAGTATGAATAGTACCGAATTTCTTCTTGAAGCTCCTAAGTCTTGTGCAGTGAGGAAGGATTGGTAAGATAACATTTTATACCCAGTGAACACAAACGGACAGGTTCCCAGACAGAAGTACATTTCCTTCTCACATGTCCCTGACATATGACACATTTGTTTCACCTGGGTGACTGGGTCCCCGCCACAGTTTTTCTTCTTCTTTCGCCTGTTCCCTTTAGGGATTGCCGCAGTGGTTCATCTGTTTCCATCTTTGCCTGCCCTCTGCATCTTCAAGTCCTCCAGACATGTAACCTTGTCTCTACCAAAGAAAATATAAAGTAAATCATGAGATCATCCTGTCGTACTGCAGCAACATCAAACCTACAGGAAGTGTATGGTCGCCAAAGACCATCAGGATTATTTATAAGTACACTATTGAATACCATAGTCTTTCAGAGTAGGTCAGGTCATATAATAATTTATAATATAATTCCTTCTGCAGTTTTTTTTGACTCTCTGGAAAGCATTTCTCTCTGACTGGATGGTGTTTCGCAACCACACAGAGATGCCTCTTGAGAGAATTTTCTTATTGAGTCCGTTATAGGCCCAGGTGAGGGGGCGACAACTGAGTCCGGCCTTCTGTATCACCCTAATCAAATATAGTCTCTGTCAGGCTTATTTCATTGTGGCCTCAGTACTTACAGCCCATCTCGGGGTTCTTGTCATATGAAGACCCAGAAACTTCTCACTATCAGCCTGTTCCACCTCAGTCCTTTAGATGGTGGGAGGCTGCAGAGGGGAACTCCTGAAGTACATGATTTAGCCCTTGGTTTTGTCTATGTTTAGGACAAGGTCGTTGGCCTCTCCATAGCCTAAGATGTTGTTTACTAGCCCCCTGGACTATGACTTGTCTACCTATATAAGCCCCAGGACAAGTTGTGTCATCTACATATTCAATTATGAGATTATTGTCATTGGTGAAGTACGGTGGCCCAGAAGTGGGCGGAGAGCCCAGCAACAGCCTTATTGTCATTCCTTGACAATATGGGTTGACAATAATTCCTTGTCAACCCATCGTACACAGGCAACCAGCCGTGACTCGCACAGTGTGGAAATGGTCCCAAGAGACTGAAGAGGCTCTGAAGGACTGTTTTGACAAAACTGTGTGGGAGGAGGACCCACACAGGACATCGATAACCTTAGAGACTGCATCACGGACTATATCAACTTCTGTGTGGAGAACACCGTACCCACCAGGACTGTGCAGTGTTTCGCCAACAACAAACCCTGGATTAGTCCGGACATAAAGGTCCTCCTGTAGGAGAAGAAGAGGACCTTTAGGTCAGGAAACAAGGAAGAGCTGAAGGTTGTGCAGAAGGAACTGAGGAGGAAGATCAGAGAGGGGAAGAACTCCTACAGGAAGAAGATGGAGGACCAGCTGCATCAGAACAACACCAGTGGTGTTTGGAGAGGCCTGAAAACCATCTCAGGCTTCAAGGGGCCAAACTCCCAAGCTGTAGGGGACCAACAGTGGGCAGATAACCTGAACCAGTTTTTTAACCGGTTCGACCAGTCATCTGCCCCCAATCCTCCAGCCGACTCCCACAGCTGGAACCCCGCTCAGCCCCCTCAGTGCACTGCCCCTCCCCCACCTCCTCTCCCACTACGCTGAACTCCCAGCCACATCCCACTGCTCTACCTTAATTGTACATTATGTTATTCTGTAATATGCCCCCTCTGCCGTAACCCTGCAATTTCCCCGTTGTGGGACTAATAAAGGTTTATCTTATCTTATCTTATCTTGATGTCCGTTCGCTGTATTCTGCTCTCTAAATTTATGTCTGATGAACAACAGCAGTAAACTGACCAATTAGTGTCCACAGAAGTTGGAATGTATGGTCAAATATCAATTTATATTTCGGACAATTTGCCTATTATTGGGTCTTTTGTTTTTCAGCTTAATTACTCCATCAGTCAACAAGTCCTAAACACTAAAATTAATAATCATAATATAGTCATTTATGTTATTATTATTATTTTATTGTTTTTATTGTTGATAATGATGACGATACATTAAATTAATTATTGCATGAATAATAACACTGTTAAAAACAATATTATTATAAATAAGAGATCATTATTAAAAGTAAACAAAGCAAAAACAGCTGGATTACGTTTAAGTTACTATTTTGTGATTCTGTTATTGAATTGTTGTTTGTGATCATGATATATTAATTTGAGGTTGAAGTAACTTAAATTAAAATCTGTTGCTTATGTTGAAGGACTGGATGCTAACAAATTTATTATTGTTTTTTATTGTTTTTTTTATTATAATGTTTTAATTTCAGGTTATTTCTTAACTAAAACAAATATTTATTTTTTGACTCTGAAGTATTTATTTTTACCGAGCCCCTGAGCCCCGAGTCATCTGCAGGAATCACCTGGATGGAGGGACTATCATATATTGTCATTTAGGCAATGTCACTGATTTCATACAGGAACAGCTAAAGGGTCAAGGATGTATACAATGTGCCGGGAAAATGGTTTTAAAGCAGATGTTGAGAGTCCTAGCACTAGTTGAGCTAGATCCTGAGGGATAAGCTCACAGAAAATGACGAAGACTTCACAGGAGACAATACTTCTCAAGAGGATTCAATCACATCTGGCATATCAACTCATATGACGAAGTTATGAAGTTAAACTTTTTGGTGTGTGTTTTAATGGCGAAGGGTGAAGGGTCAGACAAAGAGCGGACAAGAACCCTGATGAGAGGAAAAAGCTCTTGAGTACCATGCCTGGAAGGGTTACGAGCCGGCGAGCATCCGTCTGGTGGCCGGGCCTTCACCCATGAGGCCTGGTCAGGTTCAGCCCGAAGCAGGGACGTGGGTGCGTCCTCCCAGCTCTTTGCCCATGTATTGGTGTTTACCGCAGTGGATGAAAGGGTTGCTTCCCTGTGCCTTCGGTTTGGGGAACGGGTCCTGACTGATGGAATGGACAGATGGAATGGGGCGGCGTCGGAAGTGATGCGGAAAATATATCAATACGGTGAAGAGAGAGCTGAGTCGAAAGGCAAAGCACTCCATTTACCGGTCCATCTATGTTCCGACCCTCACCTATGGTCATGAACTTTGGGTAATGACCGAAAGAACGAGATGGCGGCCAATTTGGCTAGGGGTCGGACTTGACTATAATTAAGGTTTAATACAGTTAAATGCAATGCAGGCAACCTAGCCAACTGCCAACTGCCCACTAGCTGCATTGCACTAACATGTTAGTGCGGGTATATATAAATGAAGCAAGAACCATCCGGTAAAAAAGAAAAGAAGTCTATAGTTTCTCTTTAGTTTCTCTTTTAGTTTTTGTTGTTGTTGTATGCTATGGAGAAAAGGTGTGACGAGCGTGAATTCAGGAGTAATAAAATAGCATAATGACAAAAGATACAGCTGACACTGTTTAATCTCCAGTGGCTTTTTCTATCTTTGGCTCAGTGTTTCGTAATTATCTGATTATTTCTGCGAAATGCTGCCAGAGGCTGCATTGCATTTTCAGTTTATTGAGATCAGTAGGAGTCAGCATGCAAGCTTAGCAAATTTGGCTTTGCTGGATGATGACCAGGAAGCTCCACAGAAATTTCCACTGCAAGAAGGAAGCTTCACACAACGTTCTGAAGAAGAGACAAGACTGAGGTAAGACACACTACACACTCACTGCATGTCATTTTAATCACCTCTGAGGTTTAAGAAGCATCTGTTTGGAGCTAGTAATCATGACAATAAGGAGTTAGATTTATTGTTTATCAACATAAGATCATCATCTTTTTAAGGGGACTGGATATGTATCCAAACATACAGATATTTTTTTAAGTTATTCAGTGAAGGCAACTTTAAGAGGTTTGCTCTTTGATATGTCGTGACATACAAATCGTCTTGAGTTGAAAACACTGTCTAAATTCAATGCGAATCAGACCTTACGAGTAATTTACCACTACTTCATCCATAATAATTAGATTTTTCTGCCTGTAAACAAGTTGAATTTCACTTCGACTAAGTTGTTTTTCTGTAATTAGTTGTCATGTCATTGGTCAGTACATAGTATTTATACATTTGCAGTACTGATAATGATAATGCATAATTCATTAATGTAATTTTTATTCATGAACCCATGAATAAGTGAATTTATTCACTTATTGTAATAAATGTTTTATATTAAAAAGTAGTAGTATTTATACACAATTTTTCCCATGCATTGTTGTTGCAGGAGGATCGGAGATGCTGGTTCAGCTAGTTTTGGGATGGACTGCTTTGCTTGGTGGCCTCAAGCCAGCGGCTCCATTTATCCCAGAAAGTAAGTAAAACCATGAGACAGTCAGACCTTACATTATGAGATATTCCCCGCTGATATCACACAAGAGCCGCAGAGTCCCTGGCCATGGATAGCCAGTCACTGGCTAGCCTTCAGGACCTCAGACCCTTCACAGCATTACTTTGTTACATAAGGTTAAAAAATAAGACAACAAAGAAGGCAGGTTGTGTAGTTGAGGGAATTAATATCAAAATAAATCTAACGCACAAGAAAAAGAGAAGGAACTCCAAACTAGTAACCAGAGAAAAAATGACAAAAAAACCTTTGGGGAAAACATAAGGAGAGGAAAAACAAACCTGGAATACAGACTCTGGAACAATATACAAGGGAGACATGATGAGATCCAAGTCCCACAGCGGTTAGGCCTTCAGAGATTATCAAAAAAAGAAATCAGAAGCCCCATTTACATCACACCTGGAAAGATCAAATGTAACCTTTTTAGATAAAGGCTTTAATAGCCATAATGAGGTTAAGCAGTTACTCCCCTCTTGCTTGAATATTTTTTAAAGAGTGATTCTATGTGATTTAAGTACAGTTGAAGGCACAACCAAATCAAATTACAAGATCAGTTGAAATATCTCAATACAAGAGATTGACAAGAGATTTACTAAAACACAAAATGCTGCATTTACAGACACCTGCAGTCTCTTAATGATTCAACCCTTAATAACACTTTAGTAGAGATTGTTTTGCTGCTCTGATCTACTGCAAACATAGACAGACATGATGTTTTAGCAGCATTCCTGAATCTTACCCCATTCCTGATTGTAATAGTCCCCAGTTCTATAGCATTCCTCATTTTACGTGTTGGATCCTCTTTCAAATCCCACCAGAGATTTTCTACAGAAGTCAAGACCACAACTGTGCAATCGCGAGGCTCTCTCTAGATTGTTCCAGAACTTCTGAAAAGCAAGCCTTGGTGGACTTTAAGGTCTGCTTGGGATCCCTGGGCCTCATTCACCAACTGTTCTTACGAAGACACTTCTTCTTAAACCCCACTTACGCAGATTTTACCGTTCAAAGTTTTCTCATTTGGGATTTGTTCTTAGGTAAAAACAGAACAAAAAGTACTCTTACATACTTTTGGGTGATACCATGTTTGTGAAAAATAATTGATTATTGTGTTTTCTTCAATTATAGTGTTGTAAAATAGGCTATAGGATTTATATCAAAATAATATTTTTTTGTCCAGTTATAATAATTTATAATAATGATAAATTCCATTATTTTACCAAGCATTATGGCATTTTTAAAATAAATAAAGGCTGTACAACAAACTTGCTGTTCAATTTCAACAGCAAATAATTGATCGGTTGTAAATAAAGCATTAAGAATAGAATTTTACAGCTTACAAAAACAAAAGCTTTTATTGTGTTTCTTTTATTTTTTTTCAAATTTTCATTACTTTCTTTAGTGTGTCAGGCTGCGACCAGTGTTGATGCTGTCTATGAAAGAGTTTGAGATGAATCTGACATAGATTTCTTCTTCGGTGTCTTCTTTAGAACAAATTCAAGAAAATACGGGTGAATGAGGCCCATTATCTTTTTTGAATGTCAAATAATGCCCAAGCTTAAACTTCCTCATTGATGGTGTGATATGTTCTACGATTTTCTGATCCTTGATGGAATGAATCTTACCCTCTACACATGCTGGTTACTGGCAGTAGCAAAGCTGACCCATAGTGTCATCGAGCCCATGACAGGCTTCACTGTAGATAAGGTGTTCTTTTCATAAGAAGCTTCATTCTTCCCCTCCAAGTTATATTGCTCATCACTAAACCCCAAAAGTTCCAGTTTGGTTTCACTGCCCCAAAAATAATCCAAAAATGTATACCTTTATTTAATATTTTCAGTAAGACACACAACGACATAGTGATATTTTTTTCTGTGATTTACCCATCCATGAGGACAAATGGAACACTGTGAAGTGTCTGCGAAGCAAGTTAGGGTTCATGGTCAAAGGTTGCTCAAGCAATGACTTGCGGCTTGTGGAGTGCAGTCCTGGGCTCATACTGCCAACCTCACTATTGGTGGGGGACTGCACGAACCTGTACAGCCATCTCAAAACTGCAAAAACCTCTTTCTTACCTAGATTGTTCTGAGCTACTTTAGTGATTTTTCGTATGATTTAGGGTCAGCATTGGGATGTGTTTGGGGGCACTGATGTAAATTTAGAAATTTAACGGAAAAAAACTTTCTGTACTTCTTAGTACGTTTCTGAAGGTTGGCTCAGTGTTGAAACAACATCTGATTGTAAATATTTCTCTGATCAGGGATGATATTCAGGGGGATGAATCATTTTGAGACTTCACTAGTCAGTGAAAGTAAAGGAAGGTAATAAAGAATAGTTAAACATTTTAATACTGAGTGCAATCAATGTTGTAGTTGCTAAGTTAACAAAATAATGTCATTAGCAGACACAGGTTTTGTTTGGAGAAATGCTAATGAGTCAAATCAGAGTTCTTATGCCTGCCTGTTTGCATAGGAATCCTGTCAGGCAAAAACAGCAGGTGGTCAGCTGGGAAATGTGAAGTCTTCATTCCACCTCCTCTTCCACCACCATTATTTCCACCGCTAAGACAGAATGCAGAGATAATGGTGATCACTCACACACACATACAAATCCAAATGTGTTGCAGCTAAATCTTCAAACTCAGCCATACTAAATTGTATTGTATTATCTCTTCAGGTTGACATAACAGAACACATCACGGGGGCAAAAGGAGAAAAGGCAAAACAGACTCTTGAATAAGAACTGTCTGATCTGATTTAATTAATTCTATAGCATATTCTGTATGAATCTGTGTTTTAAATGAGTGCAATACAGATATTGAAGGCAAAGCTTTTCTTTAATGCTTGTGTGTGTGTTTTAAAGGGGGGCAAAGGAGCCAGAGGCCCCCAGGTAGAGTCCGACACTCGTACTAATGCACACGCACATATACCATATGTCAAACTTTTTAAGCATGAAGCTCTTCTCTACAAAAATATTTTTTTAGCAGATGTAACTAAGGTTCCTAAAAGGTTATGGTGTTCTGGTTTTTTGTTTTTCTGTGTATTTTAGGGACAGCCCGGTGTGATGGGTCTAGAGGGAGAACGCGGAACACAAGGTGTCATGAGACAGCTGGGACAAAAGGTTAAAGAAAGACTACCTATACCTATGAACCATCATCCAGACAGCAATAGTGGACAGAGGGTCACAGCATTTAGTAGTGTTAAAGTTTATTTAGTAAATTATATTAGATTTAGAAAAACAAACTGGGCTGTAAATGCAACCATCAGCTGTAATATTATGTTAGGACTGAGACTTAGGGTTGACTTTGTACCTTTTCAAAATCAACTATAGATTTGTTATTGTAATGAGGGAATATTACGCCCTTGAATGAGGTTTGAAAAGTTTACATTTTCAGGACCCTAAAATGCTGTTGTCCCGTGAATTTAAGGCCAAACACCACAAAAAGTGACTGTTTTATCTGGATAAACATTGTTGTGTAAATGGCACCTTAGATTGTTTCTCTCATGGGGTGACAGTCACTGTGGTTTGTGATGTCACTGCATTGAGCTTCCAGTGGCAAAACACATTTGTCTCGTTCTGATGAGGTGTGCTGGATTTTTTACTTGATTTGAGTTCATGTTAATGTTCAAATAAATAGCTTTTAAATTCACAATAACAATGATATGAAAAACAGACTGACATTTTGACGGCACCACCGCTTCTGAGGCACTCTCAAATGTTTCCGATACAAGATTAGTTACCTTGACGGACACTCTTGTTTGGATATCTATGCTAAAAATGTGTATATTTTTTAATTTATTATGTTGTGAATCAGTTCGAGTGGTATATTTCCTTTTTGCGTGGAAAATTGGAAGTTGGACAATCCCAAAACAAACTTGCATCATGGATTTTAGACCATCAACTGTGGATTTTTTAAATACCCCCATTAGCTCCCTTTCACAATCATTATTAATATCTGGAACATTAGTTTAGGTGAAGATATCACTTGCTGTGATTGGATTTTCCACAGGGGGAAAAAGGGTACGGAGGCTGGAGAGGCCTGTATGGAGACACTGGAACTCCAGGGATGGTCAAGGTATATTGTTGATTGGATTCATTGTGAAATCATTGTGAACTCATAAAACAGTTAAAATGTCATGTTTCAACTTTGTTTATTACCTGCTTTGACCCACATTTGACCCATAAACTTTACCATTGTTGTTAGCGGTGTTTGTTTGCAGCAAATTTACTACATAGCCTGCCGTGCAACTTAAAAATGTATGACATAATAATGCATGAATGGCAACACTTCACTTTTCTGATGATATTTTAAATTGTATAGCAAGCAAATCTGTGCGTATGTCATCGCATTTCATCATCTAAGATCTTCTGATTTTAGATGATTTTTTTCTTGTAACCCTAAAATCTTTATTTTTCCTTTTTACTTGTTTTTTTTTATCTTCTGTACAAGATTTATTGATGTGGATACCAAAAAAACCCCAAAACATGGTCAATTGTTTATTGTTTTCTTTGCTATTTAAAACTAAAATATTTCAAAGTCATAGCAAGACGTTTTTTTTGTATTCAAAGGGCTTTAAGGGACTGAAGGGATTCAGGGTAAGTGACCGTCATGCAGCATGATGTCTTTTTCTACACAAAGTGCTACTTATTGTCTTCTTTATTTATATCTGCGCATTAGGGACATAAAGGTGTGAAAACAAAGAGAGGACACCAAGGAGAGAGCGTGAGGCTGTTTTCACTTATTTTATGTTGCTTCAAATGAGATTAAATAAAGGAATTGAATGTCTTTTACCTTTATATATGTGTCTCATTAGGGCAAGCTTGGTATGAGGGGATTGTCAGGAGAGAAGGTAGAAAAGCACTGACATACTTGACATTAAAATTAAAGCCCGTTGAAAATGTAAGTAAAGCTGTGAAGGTGTTCTGTGATTTTCCAGGGGGACTCAGGTGAGCAGGGTGATTCAGGGCTGAGAGGTGTGCAAGGATCCAGAGGAGAGACGGGAGGAAGGGGGCCCAAGGTAGGATATACTGCATGTATAGAAAGTTGACATGTTTCTGACAGGTTAACTATAATTAAATCACAGATCAGTCAGAACTGTCATCTTGTTAACAAACAACATGTTGTATCAGTTTGATAACCAGATAGAGACAGAGAAGTTATGGTCCCACTTTATTTCTGATAGCCTAATAATGGATTTTTACACTTGGCATAGTTATGATCAGAGGTATGCAGAAATTGCAAGTTCTCATTCATCTCATCTAGCGTAGCATAGATGAGATGAAGTTGTATTTGAAAGGCCAGGCATGAATGAATCTGTAAAAACGTAGTAAATGAGTCATAAATTTATGGATTAGCGTGGCAAAATCGCATCACAGCCCTAGCATATTTCAGAGAAACCTTGTGTTTTACAGTCCATGTTTGAGTATTCACAACATTTAACGTGCTTGGTTAGGTTCCCAGCCTGAAAACTTCAATGTGATAATATTCACATACAATGATAGTGCCTCCTACTTTAAGTAGAAAATGATCTCCATGAAGTGAAGTAATCCCCACACAATGTGCATAATGCAGAGATCTGTTTACCTGCAGGTGTCCAGTAGAGCGCTGGCTATTGCCAACCTGTTTGTATTTTGTTTTTAGATGTAGTGAGTGTGGTTAAGTGAACTGTTGAAACACACCTGGTTATAAGGGGTATCTACCTGCTTTCTAACCAAATAACTATTTTGTCATGTGTGCAGGGCATGAAGGGATCTTATGGACCTGAAGGAAAGCTGGGACTTTTTGGTCCAGCAGGACTGCCTGGTATGACGGGAGAGCCCGGACTACCTGGTCAAGGTCTGTGACCACTGGAAGCAGTGGAAAAAAATAATGAATACAAGATGTTTAGCATCTAGTAAGTAAAAGAAATCTGCCAAAAGAACACAAAATAGAAGAGAAAATTTGCTTTGTGAAACTTAAAATAAGACGTTTAGATGAAGGACATCATGAAATGATCTGGTAAATGTGGAAATACTAAATTTGAGCATTGGAGATATTTTTAAGATTCTTTGACCGAACAAGATGACCAACTTACTAAAAATAAGTCCCTATATCACTTTTAAATTTTACTTGTTCAGCAATTGTGTCGAAGTGCAATAAGATATTTTGACTAGAAATGAGTCAAATTCTCTTCGCAGATTTTTCCATTTTTGCAGTAAGGATAGATTACAAGCAATTTGGCCCAATGGATAATTGCCAAATTGCAATTATAAGAAATACAACAATAAGTTGCACTTCCTACTGTAACAACAACAGGAGAGACGATTCCTACTACATCCACTATAAATATGGTGGGATTATACTAATGGTGATGTGTGGATCCGCTCTCTTGACCTTGTGTTGCAGTGTATGTCCTCCCCGGCCTGCAGGGAAACAGAGGAAATCTTGGTCGTTCAGCTATATGCCTCTGTTCAAAAGATCAAATCCCCAAACGTCTGCCGGACAGAGTCATGACGGTTAGTGGCACACACACTCTGAACACTTGTTGCTATTTGCACTGATAACTACTGTTGGGAAATCAACTTTGAACGGATAACTGTGCAACTACCAATTACTTTATAGTGTAAGATGACAGTAAATCTACCCTGGAGAATTCCAGTTTGGAAACAGTAGTTCAAAAATATATGGCATTAGAACAGGATGTGGTGAAAGAAATAGTCCCATTTCAAAACACCAGTTTATTATTGTTGAGAATAAGTCCTTTTTAGATGAGAAATCTTGGTTTCTTTTTATTGGAAAGGCTGGTAAGTGCTCTATGGTTATCTGTCAGCCTCACTGCTCCCTCACGCTCCAGGTTGGGGAATTCCTTGGAGCCAAGTATCCTCTAAAATAGAATGCAGTTTTGTCAAGATAAAACAAAACTTAACTACAGGAAATTTAGCTACCTAACTTAGCTACAGGAAATGGGAAATGTAGCTATCTATTCCTTAGCTACAGGAATAGATAGCTACAGGAAATGGGAAATGTAGCTATCTATTCCTTAGCTACAGGAATAGATAGCTACAGGAAATTGAATGCACTTATACAATATTAGCAACCTTATACGAAATAGCAACCTTATGTTGCAGTTTGGCCCTTTTTTACATGACACCAGCCTCTTACTAGACGATCATATGCTACCGCAACCTTTTCCGTCATTTTCATAGATTTCTGAGTACAAAAATCGCTTTCACAACATTGTGGTATACATGTAGACACTGCTAAAAAGGCAAAAATGAAATGTTCAGTATAAGTAAAGCTGCTAGTTATCACTTAGTCGCTACAATGTAACTGAACCTAAATACAACAGTGCCAGGACTCATTGTGACATGAAACATGAAAACCTATGCCTAGAATATGGATTTACATTGGCACCATATTGAGATTGTTAGTTATTCAAGAAAAACAATATTGAAACTGAATCAGCCGTTGCTGCTATAATATGATCTTAGTTAGTGTATCACTATCATTTGTTATTAAAACCTATAAATTAAAAAAGTCTGTATCAGCAGGTACCACTTCGGCCCAGGACACTTCAGACTTTTATGTAGGATAGTTCTTATGATCATTCTGTCATTTTGTCAAACCATTGCAGGCATTATTCATGTTCAAAATTCACAATTTTGTCCTTGGGCCTATCTTGTCATTAAAAAAAAAAAAAATCTGTTTCCAGATGATGAAGTAGATCATGGATGATGATGTTGATTACCAACCAGATCTTTCGGATTGTTCCCTGGGCTCTATCTTTCCTTTCCAAGTAATTTCATGAAATCTGCTCATAACAAAATTGAGTAATTCTATTAACATATAAGGTAATAAGAGAAAAACATTTAACAATTAGAACTACTAAGCAACTGTGAAATCTAGTTGAATTACCAATTGTCACTTTAGTAAAATCTTATTACTACTCCCCTGACACTGACCGAATATCCATCCATTCGTCCAACCTCATGCAAGAGTAGTGCATAAGTCCCCTTACAATGCATGCTTTTCAAGGTGCGTTCATACAAAAAGAAAAAGTCAAAATACCTTTTTGGAAAAAAGAAAAAGCAGGTCCGACTATTGATGGCAGCATGTGTTTTAAGTCTTAATGTTTAAGTCACATTAGGGGAAATGACATAATTCTGTCTCGTGGAGGATGTGTACAGTTCATGTGACTACAATGATTAGGTCCTTAAAATGAAAATATGTTCAAATTTTCTCTGTGTTAAACAGACCTATTCCTGCCTTTGTCCAGATCTTTGTTGCAGACGAAGAGAGAAAGATGGAGGGGCTGCAGGCGGAGAACGCGATGGTACTGCGAACAGACAGAAAGGCTCTATTCATCTACACTGACTCTCAATGGATCGATGTACTGGTAATTGCTCCTGGATAAGGGTAATATATATAAACAAGAATAAGCCCTCAGAAATGCGCAAACTTTTGCCAAGACAAAACAGACCCTAGGTTTACAGAAAAATTCATTTAGATTTCTCCATTAATGTCAGAGTTATTGCCAGCCTCTAAAGCTACTAACAACTCCAACAAGGTCTGACAGTATCTCCCAAATACTCTTGAACTGGTCGCCTCCTATGCCTTCCACTTCAGCGTCTCTGTTCAGCCCACTTAGCCCCAATTTCCAAACCCCAAAAGAAACATCAAAGGAAACAAGGAACAAAGGCAGCAATAGCCACATTGTGACATCGTTTCTCCTAATGGTTTATTATTTTATTAAAATTTTATTTTTAATGCTGAAAAACATGTGACATCAACAAAATTTAATCCCCTCTAGGATATGCCAAAAACCTACCTCTGGGTAAGATTTCATCCAAATCCGTCTCGTAGTTTATCACGTAATCTAAACAAACATATAAACAGACAAATGCACAGGAGTAAAACCATATCATCCCTTGAAAGAGGTAAAAATAATAACACTATAATAAAAATATACATAAATATGTAGAAGGTGAATGTATAAATTACATATGTGTATTATAGCACCTTTCACACACCCGTTTTGGGTTGGTATCGTCAAGCCTTTATTGCATCCCATCGTTCTGTATAAATGTTAGAAAAGCATTCAAGGCAATTATTGTACCTCCTTTGAGCCAGTACTGGAGATAGTAAGTGCCAAATTGATGTTTGTATAAAAAGGTAAATGTTTATTTGCCTTTATTTTATCACATACAAGCTGTACAACGTCGCAAATTTGGTTTCTCTAACATGACAGCTCTCTTAAATGATCTCTAAAACTTAGCAGCAGATTTAAAATTAAACTTCAGCACTGCATTTTGGTGTTACACTGTCCTATAATAAAGATGGGTAAATTAATTTATTTCTTGGACAAAGTTAAATTAACTCTATTGGTATCTATAGATATATAAATTATCTATAATTCGTTTTCTTTATTCTGTAAAGGGATTAAAAATTGGGCATTAATAAGCATTATTTTGTATTCAGTTTACACTGATCTGCTGTAATTACACCGCTTAATAATAATAATCTTTCCTTTATTTATCACATGCTACACAGTACATACATACAGTACAATGTCGTGAAATTTATCCCTTCATTGAACCCATCACTGAGAGATGCGGGCGGGCTGCGAAGCGCCGGGGGAGCTGAGGTTTCATGTTCTTCAGGACCCAGGGAATGGACTTGAACCCTGGTTTCCCGGTTGAGGGATGACTGCTCTACCTACTGAGCTAAGGCCGCCCTTTAATGACATTATCGACACACCGCTCAACTAATCTGCATATATAATTCCCTCAGTTGAGATTCTATATCATTCTCTCAGTTGAGAATCTATATAGTCACATAGAAAATATCTTCAGGAAAAGTGAGAGGACAGTTTACTTTCATTTTAATCGGAAACCTGGAACATCACTTTCTCCTCACTACATTTATTGTGCTGTGTGAGTTACTATGGCAATTTAACACATACCTTATTAACTCATTCATCTCATTTTTCCTTTTTGTTCTTTCAATTTGGTTTTACTTGTGGATTCTTTTTGAGTTGATAAAACTGGACAGCTGCACATTTCTAAAAATCCATCCAGGACATAAATGAAGACATTGGTATTGCTATAGAAATTAAGAAAAGTTGAATTTGTTATTAACATTTGTGACAACTCTAATTAGAATATGTACAGTTCATACCACACAACCAAATTGGAATACTGGACCAATATATTCCTTATTTTCGTCCCTGGCCCATTCCTCATTCTCCTATAAAGTTTTTTTTCTTATTTATTTCCACCTGTCCGCACGCATTTATCGTTTGTGCAAAGATTGGTAAAAAGCATGTCTTATAAAGACATGTACTTTGATCTTGCAGCAGGTTTTTTTGTCTGAAGGTGTGCACGTGTGACCTGCACCTGTCATTTCTGAATCTCCAAATCGTGTCCAATCAATTGAATTTACCGCAGTTGGAGTCCATTCAAGATGTAAAAACATACACAACACAAGATAATATCGATAAATAGGGGGCACCTGAAGTAAATTTTAAAGATTCTGTGAAAACAAAATGTGCAATGCATTTCAGTTTTCCCTTTTTCACACATTTGTAAATTTCTGTTTCGCTTTATTATTATGGTACTGGAGTCTAGATCGATATGGGAAAAAATCAATTCAAACGATTGTAGCATAAGGCTAAGCCATGAAGGGGTCACAAATCAGTGTACTTCTAGTGTCGTTCCCAAGCACGTATAAATTGGAAACAGTTAAACTGATGAAAAATCATCAGAGCTCGAAAGTGACTCGAAAGTGGCAGAACGTGGATCTGCTGGAGTTTGGGTACACAAACACTGACATTAGTACTGTTAGCCAATAGGGTACCGTAACCAACTATGGATGGAAAGGTAACAGCTGAAAGACAAAATAGATGAGGATGAGCCTAAAGGTTGCAACAAAGCGAAATGTGAAAAAAGTGAAGAGGTCTGAATACTTTTTGAATGCACACTACTTAAAACTATTGGATAACTCCCCTCCAATTATACCCAAACCTGTCAAAAGCCATGTCTAGTTTTACCTCCAATGTTTCCTGACGTCTAATGTGCTGCAGTGGAAAGTCATTTGAGATTTCAAGATGTTAAAATATTCAAATATTGCTGTCAACATACATCTTTTGTTTGTCTTGCTGCTGGCCTCTGCTTGCCACACTGGTTGCCTTTCTTTTCAAAAACCGTCTTTATGCCTCATGGAACACTAGTTATGCACCATTGCAAAAAATTTAAAGTAGTTGTAGGTAGTATCACGTAGTCATAACTTGACATTTTGATAAGGAAAAAAAGGGATGTGTAACTAATTTTTGAAATGATAGATCTGTATTTTCACAAGTTAAATAACTATGAATATATATATATTAATATATATATATATATATATATATATATATATATATTATACATACTATAGCTACCTTATGTTTAGCAGAATCAATGAGTATCAGTTCTCCAACCTATTCCTCTGTTTTCATGCTGTTAGGATCAAGATGACCCCAGACAATGACTGCAATCAACACTGGCTGTTTGACTTGTACAATCCCAACTACTCAAGATGATGGGACCAGCAGTTGAGACTGTTGTTATACTGTGGAATCTCCAGTGGTTAAGTTCCATCGTCATTGAAACAAATCATGTGTAAAGTTTTTAGTACCTGATGAAAGTCACATATATCCCTAAATTTCAACCAACTGGGATGATTTACACGTGTACATCATTTCATGTTACAGCATTAAAATGGTGAACCTTTGCTGCATTTACATATTATTCGCAATTTTATTTGTTATATGTAGAACAGATTATTTATTTATCACTTTGCTGTTGTTGCTGCAGTTATAAAATATGATTGCTACCTGAAGATTCCACTGCGGAATTGACTTGATGTACAAATTCATTGTTTGTTAAATAAAGCATGTATCACTCTCTTCTGTGAGCATGCAGGATAAATCAAAGTGTATCAGAATGAGATGAGTCGGAAGAGTAATTTTCTGTATCTGTGTCACATGGGGTTTTCCTTTATTACTAATAGGTCCTGACTCAGAGAAGCAAACGTGAGCAGAAATTCTGACCTATCCTTTAGGCCCGTTGTCTACAGAAAAAATAATGGACAAATACAGGCCCGTTATTTCTAAAAACGTGAAAATTAAACAGTATTTTTTTGAAAATAATTTCTTTATGTAGATAACTTTCACAACCATATTGGAATGGTGATTAGTTCCCATTGATATGATGTCAAAATTAGGACAATTCCACTTGTGTTTGTGTTGAATAGAATATCCTAGAGAACATCCGAATTGTTACTAACAGTGGTGTGGAGAGTTGAATTAACCTGTGCCTCACCTGAAGGGCTCAGATACTAAATCTTCAATGATTATAATAATATTTCAGAATTTTCAAGTTGAACTGTTTGATGAAACCAAAATAAAGAATTGTGTTTTCTTAGCTTTTTCTGGTTTGACCTGTCAAAGTGATACAGCCTCCTGTAGTACGAACACAAAGTATAGCTGATCATGTATTTTTCTCTAATGAATAATGATAAAATTATTTTTTGCTCTTTCTCATCTTTATGTTAATTATTAGTTTATTTGCTAACATTTGATTTTGTTCTTAATGCACTTAGTTCTCTCAGGTCCTTTAGAAAGAGCCAAGTTAAACATGGAAGACTTGCCATTTTTTAACAAAACCAATGATGATTGATCAAATTTGCAGATAAGCCGTGGGGATATGGACCTAATTGAGATATTATGCAGAATTCAAAGGGATTAACCAATTAATTTGGCATTGAGTGTTGAAATTTTGGGATTGCAGCTTTTTGAAGGGACTGCTTTTCACAACAATGTGCTTACTGGACGACATTTGTAAGTAGAAACAAACTTGAAACCTGCATTTATTTTAAGAATAGTTTACTCCCGCTTTCGTACTTTCACCATGTATGCAAGATTGCCATGCTGCGGGATTTAGTGCCACCCAGTCCAACTTAGGAGGCGTTTTCCATTACGAGAGTGACATGAGTGCATACCTCATTATGGAATGTGTCGCAGAATGACTGCCTAGCTCACGTCACTCTATACACCTGCACCATTTTATATTAGGCAAGAAAGTGTGATAAAAAAAATAATAAGGGTTTCCCAATTACCATAAACATGACCTTCAAAATGGGGGGCTTGAAAATAAATGCTTTTCAAAACAGTTTCGACCACTACCATTACTCTGTAAACCCATAGAATGAAACTGTTGTTTCAAACACAGTATAACAGGTCACATTGGTGAACTGAATTTGTAACACAGGAGTGTGGCTATTCCACCATCTGGCATGTATACTAAAGCATTAAAAAAAAATTTTTTTTTGGTAGATCCATGTTCACAAGTATTTCAAGTATTAAGGTTAAAACTTTCCACAAAAATGGCCCATTCGACCAGAAAATAAACCTGACATATATTCAGTGAAAACACAGTTGAGATAAGGTCTGATGACAATTTATGACAACTCAAACAGTCAATCTGATGCCCAACCCCCAATTTCTTCTAATGTGACCCGCTCTTAACATTTAGTATGCAAGGCATGGGAAAAGTCATGTCTAGCTCATGAAAAAATTTAGAATCCGTACTCCAGTTCGATTCATTTATTTGAAATGTAACAGCAGATTTAAAACTAACATCAATGTGCTCTGCTGGGAGTCTGAACAAGACATCTGAAGACATTTTTCTGTTTTAAATTCCCCCATCTGATCTTCAAATCTGCTCTTCAGTATCACTGATGATGTAGACCAGAAGGTTATGCATTTTCCCACAGGGCAGTGGAAATACTTTTCTACAGTGAATTCTCTACTTACCATTCCACAGATTTGATCGTATTTTGAAATAATTCAGGTAACTATTAATTATAAATCAAATCATAGCACTTCAAAATCAGAAACGAAAGCATATTAAAAATCTGAACCTGGACGGTAATATAAAACTTTTGGCATTTATGCTGTTGCACTGTTGTTGACATGTCATGCAGGTAATTTTAATCTAATAATTGGAAGGGTGATTAAATCACGAAGATAGAAACAGATCTAGGATCAGCTATAAAAATCTAAGAGGAAATGTGTTGCAGAGTACCTTTATCAGAAGTCTGAGTTATAAATTTAAATGACAAACCTTTTTCTGTAAGTTTGGAGGGAGTAGCAGGCTTAATTTTATTACTGGGTTTATCTTATCTGCTGTAGCGACCTTGCTTGAGACACTATGGATATTAACTACAAAATCACATTTCCAAACATGTTGCCAAAGCAGAAAGAAAATCATACCTTTTCTGACCATATGCAGTATATTGAAAATGATTCTCAAAAGTGTCACTGCTTTAAGAGTGCAACCATTTTGTTGTATTTTTGTATATCTAATTTTAAATTGTGTATAATTTTCGAACAAGAGTTAACAAAAATTTGAGTAAATAAACATTAAAAGGTTTACATGATAATTGTATAAATTTTGGATGGCTTGCTGCTTCAGGACCAGGATGACTTGCTATAACTGACGGTTATATGAAGTTTGCTCTTTACCAGAAGTTTCTGAAGAATGTCAGGTCATGAACCTTCGAGTTGAATCTTAAATACATAGCATGACAATGATCCAAACGGACGAATGAAAGGATTCACCTCTGAATGGCTAAAAAAACTAAAAAAAATTTAAGGTATAGAGTTGCCTTGTCAATGTCTGAACCGGAGCCTGATTGCTAGGTGGGATTGAAAAGAGCAGTTTATACTGAGGGAAACTGAACTAATGCAGAGAATGAGTTCTCAGATACTGATCTCCAGTAATCAGAAGCTATGGGTTGCAGTCGCTGTAGCTAAAGTTGGATCAACTTGCTATAAAGTATGCTATTATGATTTTTCACAATGATGGTTTAAGCACTGGATAACCTTTTTTCACTGGTTTATGTTAGTTATTGTTTGAGGTTCAGCCACAAATACATCAGATATAGATAGATAGATCAGGTAGCATACTAACTTTCATATTCGGGAAGAGGCTGCAGATAAAAGTTAGAACCCATTTTCACATTTAATCACAAGCACATATATAACCCCAAGTCAGAAAAAAAAAAAGATTAACTGATTATGATCGTGATGATTGTGTGATGGTTTTAATACGAGTTGTCACAATTTTTTTTCAGAAATACTGAGAGAATTAAGGCCTTAAATGGGGTAAGTTAGCTTTCTTGACAGTTATTTAAGTCTATCAAGTTGCTGCTTGATTCCTCTCTCTCTTTTTGCCAAGCTTTGGAGTTTTTGGGTGCAGTGTCTAACAATGATTGCAGAGTATGAAGCCTAAACTTCTGGTTCAAATCGCAGAGGTTTAAGAATTAGCATCAAACAAGTTAAAGTCAAATGTTCCAGTATTTTGTTCCTCATACAGGCACTTATCCACTGGGATTCTCTGAACATTAAAGATGCTGATCACGCCTTGAATAATTACCTAACAGTGTCTGATCTGCAGAACAAGTGATGCTAAATTTTTATTGCAGCTAACTAACTACTTTTACATAATTTATTTAACTGCAGAGCTGACTGATGTACTCAGCGATACAGTGTGTTTGAACAAGTCGATATAAAGTATGTCTCAAAATTGTATCATTCTTTTGGGTTACTGAATCAGTAAAGCTGTGTCTGCAGGACAGTCCGGGTCGAGTAATCACATCTGGACTAAGTCAAGGATGTCATTTAGGATTTTATGAATAAAAGAAATATGTTTCCCCACGGAAATTTGGATATTTGGGAAACTATTCTTTAAATAATTGTAGAACACTCCAAACTGAAGAACTTTTTCGATTGTTTTGGAGAAGCTTACATTGATTATCATCTTTTGGTGAAGCGATCCTGGAGAAGGTAATGTCAAAATTAGCTTTTTGGGGAAGCTTACATTGGTGTTCTCCTGCTAGAGAAGCTGAGCTAACATTGAGGTCAATTTGTGTGAAGTTAACACTGAAAGGAATTTACAGACTCTTAAAAAAAAGCATTCACTTGGTCATCTTAGAAAGCAATATTGTTGCCCTGATGATTACATATAGGCGCATTGATTACTCTAAATTGTCCGTAGCTATGAAAAGGAGAGTTAATTGTTGTTTGTCTGTGTTGGCCCTAATGAACTGGCATATTGTCCAGTATGTACACTGCCTCTTGCCCAATTTCGGCTGGGATAGGCTCCTATGACAGCTGTTGTCAAGGATACACATGGGCTTGTGCTACATCCAGAACACTGGTACAGCATTGATGGATTTGTATTTGAAGAATGGCGTTTTTAATTTTTAGAAAATATGACAATGATTTCGAATCATTTCAGTCCTTAGGCTCCTGATAATACAAACTATTTGATTTTAAATGAAAATCTGGATGACTTATTGTGGATAGCGGTTCTAAATGCCTTAGAAATGTTCTCATGCAGAGCAAAGAGGAGATATGAGAACAAATGTTGCATAAACCAATTCCCCTTGTATAATAATTATAATAATATATGATGTTATTTGATTTCAGAGAGTTGGTAATCCGAGCACAGCTTTCAGTTTGCATTTATGTGTTAAATCCAATCTTTTGAGGGTGACCCAAAAATCAGCCATGAATTGATAAAAGAATCCAAATATCTCTGTAAAACTCCCTGCATTCTAGTATATTTACCTGGATCAACACTTTGATTGACAGTTTGACGATACAGATCCATGCCCAGTCCTTCTCATTTGACACTTTTCAAAAACATAATATAATATTATCTCTCCAGAAATTAAATAATCTTATATAAAAACACACACAAAAAGTTCAAATGAAATGGCATTGCTCCCACCTTCTAGTTCACAACATACATTTCTAAATCACCTTCATCTCTTTACTTTATTGACTCCTCCTTCCTTTCCTCAGTAACACTACTTCCAACAACACAGCTCCCTGCAGTACCAGTTATTTTGAAGCAAATCGTCTCTGTTACTATTATTAGAGTCTTTTCTTTCATACGTTTCAATGCAATGCTGCACAGACATTGTGAAAAAAGCTTAATAAGTGTTTTTTCTTGCTTGTGTGTGATACTCAGGTTTTTGGATTAGACATGTATTGGTAATAATATCAATTATGAGTATGATAAATGAGGATAATAGGTAGAATCATAAAAGACGACTTGCTACTTGTTCGGAATCCAAGGAAGGATGGTTCGGGTCAGGACGGACCAGACATTGATTATTTGTTCTCTACAGGAACAACGAGACCTAATCGTCATTTTAGTTCTTTAGGTTCCACCCTACCAATCACTGGTCAGTTTGGTGCTTTGGTCCCGTTTTGGAGGAGCAGGGGGTGGGCCTCGTCGCAGCGTTGCATAGCCTGAGATGTTAGCATGTTTAGTGGAGTGGGAATGTGTGTGGTGGCGAGACAACGTCTGGGAGTGTCCTCGGATCCCCTGCTGCTGCTGCAAGAGCTCAGGAGGAGGAGGTGGCAGGAGTGCCATGTCGTCCATGGTGCCCACAGGCTCAATTTTAGAGGATGGGATGAGGTGGGAGGAGGTGAGCGACCCGTGGCGGGATACAGACTTCCTCTTAAGGGTGCGGTTGAGGTCTTCTAGGAAGAGTGGCTTAAGTGCCAGGGAGCTTGGCCCAGCTGATTTCGGGGAGGTGGGGGGGACAGGAGAGGAGGAGGAGGAAGAGTAAAAGGACAGGGAAGGAGGTGGGCTCTGAGACAGAGGAGGTGGTGAGAGGGGCTTTGACGATATATTGTCATACTGGGTTGTATTGCTGGGCCAAAGGCTCAGTGTTGGAGGAGGGCCTGACCCCATTTTTACTGAGCCTTGTTTCCATGATAACGATGATAAGGAATTGGGAGCCGACTGCCGGTGTGACTGCAACTGAGGCTGCGGATTCACCACGGCGACCTTTGGGGGATGATGGAACTCTGAAGGGTGGGGAGGGGGAGGAAAAAGCTCAGAGTCACTTGGGGGAGGTGGGAAATAGTCAGGTGATGAGTCAAGGTGAGAAGAGTGGCTGGCAGGGGGTGGAGGAGGAGGGGACAAGAAATCCGAGTGCTGAAGATGCTGGCTTGTTTGCAGCCCCTGTAGTGCTAGTGGGAGGTTTGCCAAGTTCAGCTTCCCCGGTTTAGGTAGCTGAGCAGGAAGCCCAGAGAAATCTTTTGATGGAGACCCGGTCACTGAGGAGGAGCTGGATGAAGTATTTGTCAGAGGAGCTTGGCCAAACTTGCTAACAAGACTCTCAACCTTCTTTGGCCTCTCCTCTTGGGTCTCGCATGATGAGCTGCTTCGGATGGAGGAGGCTCTCTGTGGGGCTGGTGGAGGTCCCCGCTTGGTGGAACCTGTAGATGAGGTGGAAGGGGATTTCTTTATGGGGGAGCCTGGCTTTGAGGATGACGAAGGGGGAGATTGGAAATCTCCAAGGGAGCTGTCAGGAGGAGGTGGAGGGAATTCTGGGGACTGTGGAGCCGCAATCCCTCCTGGCTGCCATTTTGGCTTCGCCTTAAC
Source organism: Lophius piscatorius (assembly GCA_009660295.1). NCBI lineage: Eukaryota > Metazoa > Chordata > Actinopteri > Lophiiformes > Lophiidae > Lophius > Lophius piscatorius. Next base: position 63,741 of record VRLP01001142.1, on the reverse strand, counting down.
CACTGGAGGAGACTGAGGAGCACTGAACTTAGATCCTTCCATGGAGTTGGAGGTGGGCAGAGAGGATGGGATGGAGTTTCCAGGGAACTGATTGACAATTTGTTTGACCAAGGAGGAGGTAGCTGCTGCAACAGAGACTGAAGAGGAGGAGGAGGAGGGAGACAGTGCAATGCTTTTGGAGGAAAGGCTGTGCTGCTTAGGCAGAGTGGGTGGTGGCTGATTTGGGGAATGTCCTGTTGAGAAACTTTGTTGCTTTTTAACTGGCCCGTGGACGCTTTGGGGCTGTGTTGGTGATGTGGGTGAGAGAGCAATCGGAAGAGAAGATGGACCTGAGGGTTTTGGTGCAGTTTGAGGAGGAAAACCACCAGTAAAGGTTTTAGGAGGCGCAGGAGGGGGTGCACTTGAGGAGAGAGGTTGGGGAACTTGCAGGGAGGAAGGAGGAGAAAGCTCTGTAGGCGGTGGTGGGGGGGAAGAATTATCCTCAGCCTCTGATGTAGTGAAGTCATACACCATGTTGGGAAACTTCTGTGCCAGGAACTGCTGGAGGCCAGCATTGCACAGTTGGGGGCAGGAACTGGGAATGTACTCTGGTGGGGGTGGTGGAGGCAAGCCGTTGGTTTCCAGGCTCTCAGGTGGAGGTGGCGGGAGGTAATGTGGCATATCGCTGTCTAGTGGAGGTGGTGGAGGTGGGAGCGCGGAGGGGCTTAATGAACCAAATTTGAGTGCAGCCATAGCTGAACCAGGAACCGGATGTGTGGGTGGAGGAGGAGGTGGAGGAGATGGTGGTAATGGAGGGGAGGCACTGTAAGAAGCTGGGAGGGTATTGTAGTTGGGTTTGATAAATTGGATGGGATCGATAGGTGGAGGTGTCCCAGTTGGCAGTAACTTAGACTGGTTCTGACTTTGTAGACGAGCAAGTGTGCTGTACTTGATATATGAGGAGCAGGTAGAGGCTGGATGATGGGCCACATTTGTGACAGAGAGAGGAGCAGGGGGAGGTGAGGGTGACGACGGGGTTGAATCTTCAAATGGGACTATGTCCTCAGTGTAGCTTGTCCGAGAGTCTGGGGTCTGAGGCTGAGAGAGAGGGAGGGGCTGGTTGGAGAGGGAAGGTATCTGGACAGGGATAGGCCTACTGATAGGGTCGATCTTCATCACCTGGAGAGAGGTGAAGAGATTTGAGAGAAAGAGTTGATGAAAAGGGGGGAGAAAGGCAAAATTATGAGTGATACAAATCTACCATCATCATGTTTCTGATAGCAATCCAAGACAAGATGCAGAAAAAACAAAACTCACATCTATAGTGCAGAAGGTTCTATGTTATTTTCCTCTCCAGTCATGGTATCCCATTTACTACCTATAGTCAACGATCACATTTGCTATTTTCTCTCTCTTTTTTTTAAAGTCATCAGGTGCTGGCACTATCATATGAAAGGCAATCCTTTTGAAAATATAATAATTTGTGATGTGTGCCTTATAAATAAAGTAGTTGCAGCATACAAGCAGTATGCTATGTTATCTAATATTACTTATGTAATCAGTATCATTAAAATCCTTTACAAATGCTTAACAGCTATTGAAACTTAATTACACTGCAACCTTAAATATGGTAAAGTAAGAGCAGAACAAAAAAGCTTCCTCACCCACTCTATTTTTAAAATAATCATCTGAACTCAATGACATCTGTGTGAAAGGTGAAGGTTAAGGTTATTGCGGCTAGACATCAGTCCCGATATCTGTACATTTTTTAACCCATACAGCCAAAGTGCATTGTTTAACTAACTTTAAATTATGTCAAATATATTGAGAATTTATTCTATTAAGTGAGAGGCTGTTGCTAACTATTTTAGGATGCTGTATGTAAAGTTTAGATACAGAACATACAGGACATTTGGCATTCGGTAATAATTACGGTAGGACATCTTTGGTATTAATCCAGTGTGAATGCGCAATGTCGGTAATTTGTAAAGTAAAAATTCCTCTGCAAAGGATTTACAATCACAGAGGTCAATTGATAATTTTATTCACGTGCGAATCAACATCGCAGTGATTTGGGGGTGGAATTCATATTTATTGTTTCCTCTGCTGTTTTTTCTGCACTTTTCCAGATCAAATTATGGCAGCTGGCGTGGATATAATGGAATATATTTTTGCACTGTGTGTTAGAAGTGTCGATGATCAAGGTGTAGTGCAATTCTCCTTTATAATCGCAACTTGCTGCGTTTCTTCAACACACGATCCAAGTGTCCAGAGGGTTTGGTGCAACACCAACTCCAGAGCCCACCGCTGAAGTGAGTACGGGAGACTCTGCAGGGTTGGGTGTGTGTTAGACCAGAGGGAAAGGGCCAGCTTATGCTGCCACCGCACTGTTAATGTTCTAGAGGGTGGGCTGGGGTCAGGTTGGACACCACATCCACGCCGCCGGTGGTCTCCGCCTGCCTGCCTCGGAACGCACCCCTATTGGCACTGATGGCTGACCTGGTTGCAATGGGTAAAATGTGGTGAAATTTTTGATGTGTTATTCTAATTAGTATTGTTAATATAATTATTTTATTATTTTTTGTTGATTAAGGCATTCTATCCCACAACAAGGTTAGAACAAATCAACAGTTCAGCTGCAGCCATAGAAAACATGGACACAATACACATTAGTTTATATATAGACTTTTTCTCAAATTAAGGCATGATGAAATATGACATAAATGAGGAATAACCATGTGATTAATGATGATGATTTTTTTTTGTCAGTTGTCAGTGTTCCTGAGCAATACCCCAAACCCAAATATGCCTCACAAGGGCTGCCCACTGCTCCACAAGTATGGGTCAAATGCAGAGAACCATGTAGTACACTAAAAAAAAGTTAATCATGACATGGTTAAGTATTAAGTAATTGCGTCTATTTAATTTCATTTAATTTAATCAATTTGGTAATGTATGTTTTCCAATCTCATAGTATCAGCATAAATATTGTCATTTTGAAAAAAATTCAATTTAAGTAGTTAAAAAATAAGAAAAAAGTTTAAATATGTACGGCTTTAGAACAAGCATGATTACTTGAGTTAAAATTTATGAAATTGCTTTACATATAATTTTCAGGAAAAGACACGTTTTACAGGGGAAATTACATCAGCTAACATCTTTGTGGTGAACAGAACAAAGATGTGTATTTTTGAATAAGGTTTATTAAAAAAAAAAGTTTAAAAAAAAAGTACATGAATAGGATGCATTTGAGTATATATTTGGTTTATTGCAAGAGATTTGTTATTAAGTATTTTAAAGACGTTGGATGTAGTCATTCTGAATATAATATGGATATTTATGTTGAATAAAAAAAATTGGATTTATTGATTATAAATACATAAAACGTTTTATTAAGCATTTAGCCATTGTAAAATACATTTCTGATCTCATTTGGACTTCCTGGTTAAATAAAAGTAAATAAATAAATAATTTAAAACACAGAGAAAATTGCATAAGTCTCACTTTTACTTATTTCATTCATGTTTTACTTACAAATAGGAATCACATAAAGTTAATTACTTTATCTAAGCTAACCTTATATAATCCCAATTCATTGATACATTTTACATGTAATTAAAATTAATATATATTAAATATTAGGCTTAAATATTTTTTTGAGAGTAAATCAGACCGAATATGTGTGATGATTAAGAAATAACATTACTCCTACCCCCTTTTCTTAGATGGTTAATGTTTCTTGTATGAATTGGGAATGGGATTACAAACTGTCTCTGGTAGCTTTAATGCATCACAAACAGTGTTTAAAGACTGCAGCCAAACTGTTACCATGCGTGTTAGATCAATTCCTATCTAACCTCCACTCCCTCCTCCTCCTGCACAAAGAGGAACCACCATACGTCCCTTCATCTTTGACCTCTGGTAGGAAAGCAGATGGCAATTATGGGAATTGTATTGTGTAGTGAGAATTGTGTTCTAAAAGCATAAAGCTCAAAGATTAGAACGGTTGAGACAGGATAGTTTTTGTGTGCGTTAACACCTCTCCTTGTGTTCCTCTCCTCCAGGCATCAGAGAAGATGGAGCTGACAACACTCTGGGACCGAGTGTGGCTTGTACTCATCTCTGAAACACCACTGTCGGACTGGCTGGAGTGGTTGGACTGGGACTCTAGATTGAGGCCATAAACCAGATGTTAGTTTGTTGACATTTTCCAACTGATGTTTATTATTTTTTTCAGCTATAAGATATATTATATGTACACTGCTAAAAAAAATGTAGGGAACACTTAATCATCACGGTATAAAACAGTCAGTTCTGGGATATGGATCTGTCTTGTTAGGAAGTGTATGTGGTTGCAAATCAGTTTCCCTTGCTTTGGAGGAAATGAAACAACCACAGGTGGACAGGATATTAATCCGAAAAGGGATGGTTTTACAGGTGGAGGTCACAGACCTCAGTTTTGTATTTTGCGCTTGCGCATGTTAGGCTGCCTGCAACGTCATACAGCAGGACCGATTTGGCGGCGCATCAGTGAAAGTCTAGAGTGGCATTTCCTTGGAAACCTGCTGTTAGGTACCAGGACGAAAACCTCAGACCCATTGTCAGACCTTACAGTGGTGCAGTGGACTCTGGGTCCTCCTGGTCATGTACAATGCCTGGACTTACACTGGAGTGTGTAGGCAGTTCCCGGATGATGTAAGTACTGATGCCAGTACTTACATCATACAGTACTGTCCTGACCTGAATCTCCAGAGACCTGAATCAAATTGAGAACGTTTTTGGACATAATGTATTGGCCAACTGAAGTCACAAACTGTTCAGGTGCTCTCAAATGCCCTGACCCAGGTCTCGGAGATCCCCGTGGACATCATATGTCGTCTCATGTGGAGCATACCATGTCAGTAGCGATACAGGCACATGGGGGTCAAATACATTACTGAGACACAGTGTTAGTTTTCGTGATGATGTGAAGTTGGATCAGCCTGTGATTTCAAACTTACATCCCTAGTTTCTATTGACCATTGTACATTTATTTTGTTCTCAACAAATTATCAACAAAGCTCAACTGAAGATCCGATTTGTGATTTAAATATTCCCCTATATTTTTTTCCTACGGTGTATATGATTACATCATAATTAAAATATGGTGTTTTGTTTTAACTTTCTTTTTTGTTTAACTCAGAGAATATCTTCAAAATCAAGGATTTGACCAATGATCAGCCACAGAATGATGTAAAACAAAGCAGATAGACAGAGACCTGGTAGGCTCGAATTGCTGGATCCTGACTTGATGGAGGAAGAGGAAAGGGAGGACCAATCATAGGCTGCCTCTGACCTTCTCATTGCGTCCTGGAAGTTAATGTACAGCTGCTTCCCGTACTAACGACAGAAAAATAGATATTAGCTGATATAACAATGTAAAAGTGACAAGTTAAATGCATTGAAGTCATGTGACTGTGCAATGATTTAATAGAACTGCACTGTATTTCTAAACTTTCTGCATTTTAATCAATTCTTGAAATCATTGTCAAAAATCATTCAGTCATTTAAATGGTACCCATATTGTTTTTTTCTGTTTAAAAAACAGATATTTTTAACCATTTTGCTTTATCTTATCCATGTTTATTATCTGGAGGTAATTATTGTGAGGTAAATTGTCAGACACTCAACTGAATCTGTCCGATTGATGCCAGACATGGACGAGGTATTTTTTTCTTAATTGCATATCGGGGTGCAGATTATTCCTTTGGTGGCATTATGTCATTTTTTAAAACAAGACAAGTTACTACCTTCGCAATGCGAATACTGTTGATCCATTGTTGTAGGGTTCTGACATCATCACAGCAGAGGTACTTGATATACTGAGACTTCTTCTGGATCTGCGGGTGCTACACACACAAGCACAAGGACACGGGTTTGTTAGCAAGTAGTTGTTACTACCACTTTTGAAAATACAACTAAAACTATTGTTATAACAGTCGAAATGCTGCTGCAAACACTCCATAAATGGTGTTTATTTAGTAAACATTAAAGTACTGCAGTATAACCAAAACCTCATCCATCCTGTCTGAGCGTGTGTTATATGTGTATACTTTATGCATGTGTGTGAGTACCTTCAGCACCATGCAGTAGTCTGTAGGAGCCTTGTACTTGCTTTTGTAGTCCTGGCCAAGACAGATGTTAACATGATCCAGCTGAAGAAAACACACCAGGTCTCTGGATGACTACACCCACACACACACACATACCCACACAGACACATACACACACAAACACAAATTCAATTCCACACATATTTTCATATTTGACAATAAAGAATAATTTGCGTTAACAAATTACTGTTCTCTAAACTCATTCTCACACCTTGGCTTTTCCTTTGGGTACGTAGTAAATGCCAGAAGCCCTCAGCAGGAAGTAACGCTTCTTCCATGACTTCTTCCCATCTTCTTTCAGCCACAATACTCCCTCCATCTCAGGAACGGACACTGAACTGCCGCCGAAACACTCCTGACACAGACACAAACACAAACACACACACACACACACACACACACACACACACACACAGATTAACAACAGTGCAACAATAACAACAATATGCTTTCAATTTCCGATTACACCACATTTTCACTTGATAAACTAGAGAACTCATCTGCAGATCTTGTTGACAGGACAAATCGTGCGACAACATACTTTACTTGTTTATTCATTCTTATCCTGCTGCTACTTGGGTTGATTGAAGTGTTGACCATCAAAAACCTGGTCTAAAACCAATGATACCAATGTGATTGAAAATTCTGTGTGTAGAATTTCTTTGTCAAAGAGTCATACTATGAAGGTCAGACTATTAATTTGCTGTTGCTTTTAGTAATGACATAACTGGGAGATGGAAATACACCGGTGGAAGATTGCACTCTCCAAGTGCTTTTTACCTTTTCTTTCATTTAGCGACACCAACAGAATAGATATTTTCTTTCATTTAGTGACACCAACAGAATAGACATTTCACTAAAACCTGTATCAAATGCTTCAGAATTCATCAGAGAACGGCTACTAAACAATTTGAATGTGTTAACCTGGACTGTGTGCGTGTCACCTTTTGGATATGTAAAAAAGTACAAAACATTATTAGGAATTTAAATAAGCACAATATACAGCTGTAGAGTTATTGATGGGACAGAGGACTGGGAGACAGACAGAGCAGAGTCAATTGGCCACAAACCACAAATCTGACACTCAATGAGACAAGGGTTGCCATTTGAATAGCAAGTATATAGCTGATTTTCATAAAAGTGGAATATGAATGGTGAATGAATTCATCTTACAGATTTAAAAAAGGCACAGAAATTAAGAGCTTGATACAGCCCCTTTGTGCCCAAATTAAGTTTCCTGAGAAGGCAGACACACATTTTTAGTAACGGGGTTTGTTAATATAACATACGGTTCTTTAGAAGGTGAAATTGGTTACTGTTCTTTCTGCAAGAATAGTAGTATCAAAAAGAAATAAAAACATGCTTTGCGAATCTTTAAGTTTTCATGCATTCACCCCTAATTAAAGTTGCATTTACTTCCCTTGCTTATGACTAATATTTACATTGTGACTCCAAAGACAACTTTTTTAATTGATTATTTTTTCTGTGTATCCCCATGGCCTAGTGGATAATTTTTTTTGAATACTTAAAAACCAGTATATGAGCAACCTTCAGAGTCCTCGTTAAAACGAGACAGTTTTGAATTAAATTTTAATTTTCTTTCATGTTCATACTGAACAACAACAACAAAAAACATGCTGGACATGAATAAAAATATCAGAGTTCCAGTTTGTTACAAGGTTAATTACCTTATACACAGAATAGTGTATTTACAATTGTTTTTTTGTTTTCTAAAAGTAAACAAGAAAAAATAAATCCATGTTATTTTTACTTTTAAAGGCCAAAATCTGATGATAAAATTTGAGAAAAATGATTTCAGTTCGATTGACACAGTGAAAAATATCACAGCATCAATTCTATGTCAGAGGCAAAAGATTTAGATTTTAAGGATTTCTGGCCAGGAAAAGATGTATAATTTGGTGTTTTACATCAGCGCTGAGTTGTTTCTGTAGGTCTCCAGTCTCCAGAAGGCCCCTTAAGCTGACCGAAAACCTCCAAAAATAGACGGCAGCCTTTATGTAACCTTTTCCAGGAAAACTAAAGTACACATTAATCACTCATAAACCACCAAATACTGCTTGACCTAATTTCTCAAAGCACACAGTAATGAATGATGCTGGCTTTTATTAATATTTGCAATATAGTGTCCATACAGTCATGGCGGGCTTAAGTATGAATCAGATAATTAAAGAAGAATATTGTCCAGAACAATAAAAGTGAAGGAAAAAAATAAGAGTTTGATAATGTGAAGCACAGTGAAAATCTTTTGAGTGATTACTCACTCTGTGTATCTAACCTGCTCGCTGAAGATTTTCTTTAGCAAACCCTGAGTTTTGTCCGGATTTCTCCCCCTTCTGAGCCTCAAGGTGAGCTTTCAGACATTACGTGCCCTTTTCTGATTTTTCATACCATTATTGTTTTATACCAGGATAGTACTGTGAGACCGGGACATAATCTGATTTCTTTCCTTGACAAATATTTGGTCTAAAGATACTTTATCCCTACAATTTCCATCACTTATCTGAATGTATAACATTCACAAGGTGTACATTTCCAATATTGGACCTCTTTCACATTTTCTTCCACCTATCTGGGGTTGGGTAAGGGGACAGCAGGCCATAGTATACGAGTTTGATGATGGTTTTTGACAGTCCGTATGTATGAGTTAACAAACTCAGTTAATTCTTAACTCGGTTAACTCAGAGTTAATTTGACCAACTGAGATCAGCTATTACAGCTATTACTTTCTCGTCAACCCAGAGCTGAGGGTTAAACTGTTAAACCTGTTTTCTGGAAGACCCACCTGTGCTGGATGTAGGGAATCTTTGCACAATAGGTGCAGGGAACAGTTGTAACTCAAAAAGTTAATGGATCATTTTCAAATGTAATACCCGCATAGACTTTAAAGAGATGTGTATGGAGTTAAATTCCTAATGCCAAAAGTCCGCGCACAGAAGCAACATGATTCATGTGCACGAAACACGATTCGCGAGCAAATAGTGTGATTCACGAGCAGAGTGTGACTTTCGAGCAAACACAATGTTATTTGCAGAAGAAAAACATGATTGACAAACAGATTTTTTCAGACAACTGCGGCATGTCTTATCAATATAAGTGCGCATTTACAAGTACAAGAAAATCTATCCTACAAAACTGCACAACACGACCGCCTTCAGTTTTATGTGTGTGATCAATAGAGTTTGGAAAAACCGCATCTTCACCTTCCAATCAATTTTCCTCCATGTTGGGCAGCTCCCATCGTTCTTTAACATCCATATTATTTTCATTGCGTTTCTGCTGTAATTCCTGGTACGTTTTTAACACCATCCCTTAATTTGATTCTTCCTCTGGCTAAGGCATCAACTGTTACTCTATTTTAGCTGGTTATTCACAGATATTTTCCCAATCCTTATGTTTCTGAAAATAATGTCTTAGCTGTAAGAATTTTTAAATGGTGTTTAATGGAAAACTAAATTCCTGTGAAAGTTGTCCGAATGACTTCATAGTTTGACCTTTGAACATTTGTCATATTTAAATTAATCCTTTTCTTGTCCATTTATCCATTTACCATAGTAGATGGTTAAAAGTCTGGATTTTTTATTGGATGGCTCATAGAAATATTTGGTCCCATTCTCCCTTCGTCCTGTGGTACTCAGTCAGTTCCAGTGTGGTAAACTTTGGAACTGAGTCAGGGTGACACCTACTGTTGTAACAGTTGAATTACAAAGGACCTGTGATTTAACTCCATAGATGAGTGGAGTGATTTTGGGAAAGGCCGTTTGTATATTACAACACTAGGGGGAGCTTTACCTCCGAACATTTTCAGCTATAATTTTTCAACCGTTGGTCCGATGTAGTCCAAACCTGGTGCATATGAATCGACTTGAGGAAATATATATTTCATACATTATTTTTTATTTTAACAGTTCATATTTTACTCACTAGAGGGAGCTTTTTTACAGAAAACTAATTAGGTAGGTATGTATCAACTGGAGGAGATTAATCTTGTAATTATTAATATATTTCAATCTAATACTTCATATTTTACTCACTAAGGGGAGTAAAATCTTTTTTCATTGAAAATCTTTTTTTTTTGTAAATATCTAAAAACTATGTCATGGATCAGATTAATTTTCATATTTTAACCGTTTATTAATCTAATAGTTCATATTTTAGTTATAATACTGTGAAAATATTTTCACATTCAATTTGAGGAGTTTATTCAAGGTGATTGCTTGTACAGAAAACGGGATTGGCGACTTTTTGGGGATATACCTTTGCTGTCGGGGGCCGACAGCATAGGGTAGTTAGGTGGCTTGATATCTTTTGCAGCGGATCATTTAGGAAAGAAGCATTTTAAGAATCAATATTGTGCATTCAGTTAAATATAATTGTTGGAAGAAAAAATGTGATTAAACAGAGATTGATTTTTTCAGCCCTACCTCCAATAGAGCCTCTTTGTTTCTTTCAGCCATCTCACATGTCTCCTTCCGACCCAACAAAAAGTTCTGTAGAAGACACGGAGAAGTATGAGCAGATTTAAATAATGTGTGTAGCTTTTTTTGACACAAGGTGCCACTTGGGAAACCCTGCCATATGTTTATGTGTGTTTCTCACCTGCGGGTTTTTGAACAAAGCATACTTCTCGATGCGTTCTGTGAACATCAGGCGGTTCTGGCTGTCTCTGGTCCAGTTCAGTAGGTTCTCCACGAGGTTCTCGTGATCCTCAAAAACCCGCTCTGACCAAAAGGAATGTAATATTTCAGTTCATTTGAAATTAAGTCAGGTAAACCAGGATGATGTGTGTAAATATATAAATAAGTCAGATACTTTCATTTGGAACATACACTGATATAATCACAGACAGATGAAGAGTATATCAATATAATTCTCGTTACAATAGTATCTGTCTGGGTGGTGGATATATTTGGCAGCAAGTGAACATTTTGTCATGAACTTGATGTGTTGACCTGATGACTGGGTCACAGCAAATCCAGAACTGCAGGTCTTGTTGATTGTAACCCGTTCAGCCAAGCTTCAATTAAATTCTATTACCAGTGCTGCTATAACAACTCTTTAAGAGTGACTCTCAAACTGTAGACAAAAGCAGATAGGTGATTTATCTTTAATGTCTGTGTCAAAATGTCTACAGCACGAAGAAAGCAAAACATGAAGATTGTCATGTAATAAGTTTAAATTCATGATTATAACTGTGGTCTTTGAACTTTTAAAATGAAGATGATAATCTGTCAGCAGGTGGAGGTCATGTGATCAGGTGGAGGTTACTGGATCCTTTTTTCTGCTTTTTCATCTGATTGATGAGTCACTGCAGGGACATCTCATTCCATCTCTTTCTAACTCAGTCTCAGCTGCCTCTCAGTGCGTCTCACATGTTTGCCTCTGAGGATTGAAGTGGATAATCATATCACAGCTGTGACCCACATTGAATGTACAATAACAAAAACACCTTTTTTTGATGTGTGTAATCATTTGGATCATTGGATGTTGCTAATATGATGCTGCAAGACACCAGCCTCTGGTAGCGTTCCTGGGGAAACTTGGCCCATCGTGATGAGAAAGGCCTCTATTTCTGGAAATGTTTTATATACTTCAACTGCCTGCTTCAAAACTCAACAGGGATATTCTTTGGAATTCAAGTCAGGCGACTATGACAGCCGCTCTACAACATTCTAGTACAGCGAGGCACTGCCGTGCTTCACTGTAACTAGCTAGTTCTTTTCAGTGTATGCTTCATTTCTCATTCCTCCTTTACACATTTCACTTATCCATAGACTCAAAAACTTACAGTTAGGTTTTATCATTTCTAAAAGTTCTGTCTTATTTAGATGGCTAAACAATGGTTGGTATCTTACAGTTTTTGCAAAAAATCAAGATGTAAATTTAAGGCTGTAACAGTTAAGTTCTACTGCTAAAGTAAGTCAGTGAAGATTGCCTCAGATTTCAAACAACTTCTGATTTAAATGTTTTGCATGTTTTTGGGCTGTGGGAGGAAGCTGGACTAGGTGTGAATATGGCAATAAATGGTCTGTCTCTATTTGTGGGCCCGGTGATGAAGTGGCAACTCGTCCACGTTGTACCCCACCTCTTGCCAAATGTCAGCGGGGATAGGCTCCAGTCAACGCAACCCTGAACAAGATAAGCGGTTACGGATATTGAATATATGAATGACTTTAATGTGATGAGGGTTTATAGAGTCATTTAGAGCAGTGGCACCTAATCACTCAATGGCGATCTACTGGTCAGAACTTTTGCATGTCAGCCCAGTTTGGACCAACCTCTCTATGAGAATCAATCTCTTTTAAAAAGTAAACTATACGGCCAAGGTTTCATGCCTGAAAACTGTTACAAGTGCCTACAACTCTGCTTATATGAATCTTACAACCTCCCACCAATGCCAAGTATCCCATCAAGCAGATAATTACTGAAATTTAAAATGTATCTGCTGTTATAACATTGGCGTTACACAACTCATCATGTGTCAGAGATTGAAATTTTTTGGACTGGTAGATGAAGTGTAAAAACATTAGGAATCCTTGATTTCAAGACAGCGGGAGTCAATAAATGTAATTTTTTTGTAAATTTGCACAATATTTGTTAAAAAAAACCAAAATCAGTTGCATTGAGCTATCTTTACTATTCTTTTGTGATTTGATTATTGCAAACATCTGTTAAATAGAAGAAAGACAATAAACCTACAGTAGGGATTGAGAAATTTTGCTGTTGACTGTACCCGTACCACTGCAACTTAACTGTCTTCTAATGTACATAGTAAGGAGTCCCTTTATCTAACAGGAGGTCAGTATCTTTCAGAAGGCACAAGTCAAGGTGCTGGAGGGCTGGTGTGCAGTTGTGTGCAGGAGTTTGTGGGTGTGCAGGATGTGCTGTCATTGTCCCCTCTCAGCAGCTACGGACACAGCTAATTACTTTAATTAAAATATTTTAGAGTTTCCTCAGGCAGAGTTCTGGCCTTCAATCCAGGGTTTGGAATGCAATTGGGGTAGATTAGTGTAAATAAAGAAGGCTTTAGTCTTTCTGGTTTATATCAACACTGGCTGGGGGGATAGTAGAAGCCCTCAAGATGTAGGTTAGATCACACACATCATTGCACCGGACCTAAATAAATGAGTGATTGTGTGTGTGTGTACAAGCACAGTTTCATGTTTGTAAAAGACTGTTAACGGGATTTGAAGCTTGTAGTACAGTGTTTGCTGCACTTTAAAAACAGAATTCATAGAATTATGGTGAAATTAATTGCAGCAACTGCTATACCAATACCATAATATTAAAGAAACAAAATAGGGTAGGAATGATTCAATTCATGTGTAAGAATAATACCTTTATATAATACTCTTTTATAATAATCAGCAGAGCAAAATGTTAAGTCAACAGTAAAGATTTCTCATAAATTATTATGATTAAACACTTTGAACAAAATGAATAAATAAAAAAAAATCAGGGTTGTTGAGCAGAGATAAACTGTTATTTTACATCAATCCATTTCCTGAAATTGTTTATCCTCTGTATGGTCACCAGTCTATCCCTGCTGAAGTTGGGTAAGAGGCAGGGTACACCCAGCGCAATTCACCAGTTCATCATAGGACAGCAAAAGTTGATGTTTTGTCATAAAATACCATATTCAGACAATATACACCACTGTATATTGTCTGATCCCTCCCAAACTCCACATAAAAGTTTGATAGAAGTCAATAAAAATACTTTGATGAACTACTACTAGCCCTCTTATACAAGTATGATACAGCTTGATTGCTGTGGATTTATGTACTGTATATGCTAATATCCGTTTTAGGGACATTTGCGGTTTTCATCCACTGTTTCACTCATATTTTTGGCTCCTTTCTTATCTTCCGAATCGTGCTTGCGGTGTTGCCATGCCATTATTTAGTTAAAATGTTAGCACCACATGCTTGAAACAGTAGGTCGGGTTATTAATGTGGATGTGTAATGTGGACACAGTGAGGCAAATCATAATCTTTTTTACAGTGCGTGTAAAACACACATATTAATTTCCATGTCTATGTTGCAGACCCTGACATCCCTGCCAAGATCCAATCAAAACGGCTTGTAGCTTTAATTATAATTACTATTGAGATTATTATTTAAAATGACTCATAAAAAAAATTCAACTATTATTTGATCAAATAATTTTTTAATGGAAGTATGAATATTAATAGAATTAATCTCCCTTTTGAAAATAAATCTGATAAATAAGAAAGCTGAAGATATCATTAGATATTATAATGATAACCTGATAACAAGATTTAAAAAATTGCAACTATGATACATATGTTCATATATATGATATATGAACAGATGCAACAGTGATGGAGGATATATAACATTCTCAATGTAAAAGCAGATGATTAATGTTTAAAAAAACAATGAAGAAATTAAGAAAATTGTAAATCACTCGTTTTCACCAATTGCAGGCTACTAATTTTGCCATTGTCTGATCAAGTGGGTTCTTTACTTGTTCTTTACTCATTTTACCTGAGTAAAGAAACTGAAGTAGACTATAGTTTAAGTATCTGAGGTTTCAGTTTCTTTGCAGTTTGTATTGTGAAGTTTCCGTTTTTCTGTAGTTTTAGTTTCTCTGGAGTTTTTTATTTTTTGTAGTTTCAGTTTCTCTGCTGTTTTGTGCCTCTGTAGTTTAAGCTCCCGTGAAGTTTCCATTTATCTGTAGTTTCTGCATCTCCAGAGTTCCGGTATCGCTGTAGTTCCTGTAACTTTTTAGTTTCAGTTCTCCTTCTTTTAATATCTCTGCAGTTTCTGTTTCTCTGTTGTGTTTTTCTAGGCAGAAAATGTACTAATTTTCGATCATTTAATTGTTTTTGAGTTGTGCAAATGATGTTAAATGTTCAAGTTTCTTTGTTAACAATTAAATACATGAATAAGACAAGCTTTGGTCTTAACAAGAGGATAATGTTCGCCAAGTTACATGCCTTTCATCCTCTAGCATACACTTTGCATCCGCATCTCTTACACAATGGGTCATCCATCCTCGATGCCAAATTCTTGGTTGGTTGGTTTATTAGATATTCAAAGTAGTCCCAAGCTACTGATTTTACTTTCTATTCAGAATGATGTACGTTAATTAAATCTGTCTTGTTTTCAAATAGTCAAACAGTAAATGAAGGAGCATCTGATACCCTCCCTTCGTTTTTCCCAATTTAAAAACATAATAGTGTGGTAAACTGAAACAAGTAACCACTGCAAACTTTGTGGCAGGTAGTGTGTATGTCAAATGTGCATGTTAGTCCTCCTATGGACAATTTTCCTGAATTACCATGTTTATGCTGGGATACATAACAATACTTTCAAAATATTTTCTTCAGTTCAGTCCATTCCATAAAGACTGTTGGTTTGAGGAGCTTTTGCTGCCTTGCGATCTTATCTCTCAAAAAGAAGCATTCTACATTATATTTGATGTAATGAAAAAACACTTTTAGAATCACAGAGTTGAAAACATTACTATGGAACAGTTTGGTAAATGAATTATCTCACCACCGACAGAAGTGTCTGTGTGACTCAAACCCCTGTGGCCGAACGTCTGTGTTAGTGATAGTGAGTATGGGGCACAATATTACAAACTATAAATATGAAAATACAGCTATCTGTCCAAAACAAACCTGTAAATCTACATCAAGACTACATCATAACAAGTTTATATCAAATCAATGATTAACTAGTCTTTTTTAAATATATAAATATAGGAGGCAACATGTGATCCCACTGAATGCAACATTATGATCAATAATTCAACTTCAACAAGACAAGTCCAAAGTGGACTTGTTAAACATGCTCATTTAACAAAAAGAGTCCTCTATTTAATCAGAGGAAAAATACTGTCTGTTTAACATGTGTGTGTCTGCTCACCCATTTGCAGTTCATTAATGCTTTCCACCAGTGACCAGTCTGGACTGTAACCGCAGTGAGATTTTTCGAGTAAACTGTCTAAAACCTGAAAAAAATAGACATTGTGACCGTACTACTGTTAATTTACTACTACTACAGTGATTAATACAATTATTAATAATAATGTTAATGATGCCTAGACCGCTGTTTAAGATTCTATGACTGAAACTGCTAATGATGCCAGAACTGCCGCAAAATATTATTTAACTACTACTTTTAATGACGCTAGAACTAGTCTATTAGATATTAATACTTTATAATTCTAACACAATAAATACTAATACTGCTGACAATGCTAATACCGCTACAAAAAGTAGAGGGAGGGGTAGTAATTTTACAGACCAAGCAGAAAGCTGTGCTAACATAGGCATCTAAGCATTTAAAAAAGAAATTAGCAAGAAAAGAACGATTGCTCCAAGGGACCATCTTAATTTTGTTTTATACTGTTGACTCAGTTCACAGGTTGTTTTCGGTTGGAGAATAAAAATAAGTTCCAGCCCTTGTTCTGGCGTAGGGTGGGACCAGATATTACCACTACTGTAATACTGTAATGATTCTAAATAAAGGACGCCGCAATACTGCTGATACAAAAGATACTATTACAACTATTACTATTGTTAATGATTCTAGTGCCGCTGCAAATGTGCTACTATTGCTACTGTTGAAAAGCAAAATAATCTTTTACTACTACTGTTAATGACCCTATTGGTACTTAAAAAGATGCTATTAATATTATTGATAGTGATGTAAGTACTGTTGCAAAATATCGAATAGCCACTATTGCCAAAGAAGCAGGCAATGGCGCTAACTAGTATTATTAATAATGACTGTCAGTATCGCTGCAAAAGATACTAATACTACTATGTTAAAGTTGTTAGTACTGCTACAAAAGTTGTGAATGGTATTATTGTTAATAATGCTAAATACTGCTGTTAAGGATACTATTACTACTACTTTTAATGATGCTAGAACTATTATGCTAAATATGCTAACTATGATGCTAATTATTACTACAATTGCTATTGATGCTGATATTGGTGCTGAACATACAATTACTACCACCTTTGATGAGGCTAGCAGTGGTGCCAAAGATGCTACAACTACTACTTCCAGGGTGCTAGTAATGCTGAATGTATCTACTACATTCAAATAGGCAAGCACTGCTGCAAAATACATTATTACCCCTATTTTTACTGAGACTATTGATAATGCAAAAGATATGATTACTGCCACTCTTAATGATGCTAGTACTACCGTTAAAGATAACACTATTACTATTAATGATGCTAGTACCGCTGCTAGACATACTACACTATTATTAGTGATGTTAGTACTAATGTAAAATACTACTTACTTACGATTACTGTAGTACAACTGTTCATGATGTTATTATCTTATTATTAAAGATACGATTACTTTTACAATTAATGACGATAGTACTGTTGCTATATATACTATTACTACTAAGTTTAATGAGGCTAGTGCTGATGCTAAAGACACTATTAATACTACTGTTAATGTTGTTAGTACAGCTGTAATAAGTAATAAATTATTACCACAACTTTTACTGATGCTAGAACTGCCACTAAAGATGTTAATACAGCTACTGCTAATGATTCTAAAACTGGAGCTAAAGACGCTATTACTACTACTTTTTGAGATGCTAGTACTGTCGCAAAAAATGATAAGTGCCATTGTTTATTTTGTTAGTACTGTTGCTAAACATACTATTTTTGCTACTTTTTCTGATAATTGTACTTTATCATTACAATAATGATTGTAATCCAACTGCATAAGATATTACTATTATTGGTACTGATGTAAGTACTTCTGCAAAAGATACTATTATTAATTAAAGAAACGATTACTACTACTGTATCTTTAGTACTGCTGCCAAAGCAGTACAAACAACATACTATGAAAACCACTGTTACTGTTACTGTTAAATATACTGTCATATTACTACCATCGTAATTGAGTCTAGAACTGGTGCTAAATACTGTATGTTATCAATACTATTGTACTTATGCTAGTACTGCTGCTAAACAAACAACTACTATTAATAATGTTAGTATCACTTAATAGACATTATTACTATTACTGTTAATAATGCTAGTGCTAGTGCTAGTGCTGTTGCACAAAACACTATTACTTGCATTTTTAATGGTATTAGAACTTCTGCACAGGATATTATTTCTATGTATGTTACTGATGCTTGAACTAATACTATAAGGCCTATTACCTCTACTATTCTTTTTCTTTTGGTTCATTCCTTTAGGGGTCCACACAGCGGATCACCTCATTCCGCATATTGATTTTGCATAGGTTTTACTGTTACTATAATGCTCAAACGGCTACTAAAAATCCATTCGTTGGATGAATGCTATAAATATGCTATGAATTAATACTGAAGATGATATTACTACCATTGCCAATGATGCTAGTACCGTTGTAAAAGTACTAGCATCACTACAGATATTAATGCCATTACTTCCACTAAATACATTATTACCACATTTGATGAGGCTTGTACTGGCGCTAAAGAGATTATTATTACTACATTAATGATGCGCGTATTGCTGCAAAAGACATAGTTAGTGCTAACTTTAATGAGACTAACACCAGTGTAAATTTTTTTTTAATATTACTGTAGTGATTCTAGTAATGCTGAAGAGGATGTTGCTGTACTTATGATGCACAAAGTACTGGGCAGTTGTTGTTATTTTTGCAGTTTTTGACCACTAGTTACCAACCATAAGTCCAATTGTGTCTAAATTCTATCTTGTTTTATTACTGAAATCAGAAAAAAATTGTTAATAGTATTATTTTGTCATTAGGGGATCTTATCTTAGAACATAATACTGACTTCATGGAAATAGTTAGATTGAGGCAATATGGACAGTTTGAGATTCTTATTGAGTCTCATTTATTTTGAGGACAACAACCTAGGGGGTTTGGGGCTTTTCGGGGATATACCATTGCTGTCGGGGATGAAAGCAAGGGTTACTATTGCAGTTATCTTTGCAAATATGCTAATACTGCTCTTTAATTAGGCTTGCACTCTTGCTAAAAATGCTGTTACTATTACTGTTAACAATGATAGTACTGCCATATGTATATATTATTGAAAATATTACTATTGAAAAATATTAATTGAATTAGGAACAACTTTGGCTAAATTCCTATTACTGCTTCCCTACATAATGTGTCATGTGAGTCACTCATACCTGTCTGACTGTCTGTCTCTCATCCACCATCATAGTTTTTGAGCTCTCATCTGATAAATGGACACGAATCACCAACTGTGAGAAGGCAAAGACAGAGAAATATTATTTACACATTTTAGATTTAACACAATATCCCTAATCAGGACTAAATATTTTTAGGAGGAAAAAACAAGACATGGTAAAAATACAACAAAGCACTCAACTGTTACTTTCGGTTTTTGCTGCTTTGCATCACGTGGTCTTCCACCACATTCTCATTTGCACTGATATATGAATTGATACTGTTATGTTTTTATGATACATTATTACGATTCATTGCCCAAGCCCATTCTTTACACTTAAAGAGACAACATACCAGCATTTTAATGTTTGATGCAGTACCAGTCTAAAAAACAAGATATCTATTTAAATACTATCGCAAAAAATTATATAAAAAAATACTATATGACTCAAGTTTTATGATTTCGTACAGCATACCGGTATTATGCAAGCAAATGAGGCCTGAAATCTCATACATGTTGCACTTAGTGTGACATTTAAAGGCGTTTAAGCATTCATTTAACAGCACGTTTTACAATTAAATAACATGGCAGCCTTCCTGCTACACAGTAGTTGATCTGATCCTCTGCTAAGCTAAACGAAGCTTCTAAACTTCCCCCCAATTTTTTGATTTGACTGCTAACTGCTGCTATCTCTTTTTTAAATCCTATAGTAATAGACCTTTCCTTCACCACAAGTCTGAGTCAGAAGAGGGGTCTTTGAGTCCCGCAACTGAGAATTCTCAATTGGTAAAAACAGCTGAATTGGACATTTGTGGTACCGTAGGCAGGAATGGCAGGAATGGCAGGAAAGGGATGTAATATTTATGCAACAGACAAAAAATTTGGGTGCAACTATTAGGAGTTGCTGGTTAACTTAAAGATGAAGACACTAACTGAAGAATTCTTTAAATCAGGGAAAGAGCATTAGGTCTGGGAACAGAGGATGAGAACAACCACCTTATAAAAAGGGAAAGTAATCAACTTTTTTGTTTAACTCTAATTTTATAATATTATTATATAAAGTGCAGTCATAAAGTGCATTATATTAACCTCACTCTAAATAACAGCATTGTTACCTTATACATTTGTTTGCAGATCTGGCACCTTTCCGTCATTTTTTAGTTCAGTGTAAACAAAGAAAGGCATTGTGGTGCTGATTGTTTAGGGATTACTTTAAATTGGGCTGTTATTTCTGTTACTCCCCTCCACTGGCGGCTCAGAGGACGAACAAATGCGTCTTTACAACTTAAAAAAAAAAGAAAAAAGAGGCCTGGCTGTGTAAAACGAACTTGAGTATATGATTGCTTGACTGAGTGACAGAGAGGAGACACTTTTTGAGACGTTGCTTCTGTCATAAAACAGATGATAAGACAGAGCGCACACAGGTAGCTGGAGTTCTGCCTTATTATGCAACAATCCATGTTGTTAATCCAGTCTCTCTCTCTCACACACTAGAGGATTGGGACTTAAATTGCAATAGTCATTACTCTGAGTGCTCTGCATGTGTGTGGGCGTGTGTTTGTTGACCCAGTTGTTAAAGACCAGAGCTTTTGATCTAGAGTAACACTGACCTGACCCAGATAACTCAGTCCGGAGGACACGTGCCCGACGCAAACCAAAAGGCATATGCCAACAGTCAAACTACGCACACAAATACAGGCCTACCAACCTTGAGAAAATATTCTGAGAAGCACAATCCCTACATATATATATTATTATTATTAAACCCTAACACTGAGTTTATATGTTTTCATATCGTTTTGCTTTACAAATGGCCATTCAACAAGATAAAGTTATATTAGAAATATAAATGTATTCAGCATGTAAATCAGAGAGGAGGATATCAAAACAATCATTTTTGTTGAAAGGAATTATTGTAATGAAAAGACAAATTAACATTTGTGAAACTGTATGTACAGTGTAATACTGTAACTGGTCTGGTTGCAATAATAATTATGAATATAGTTAATCCAAAATCTTATCATTTTGCAAAATAACATTACTTTGCTGTCTCAAATGCATTTTGACCATGTAAGTTAGATTTATTTGATTAGAAATGATGTAACTATACAATTATGTTATTAACATTGAATATTGTCAAAAGTTTATCATTTTAAATGAACAAAATTAACATTTTCAGTTTCAACATTGCACTCCAGCCTGTTTGTCTTCAAAGGAATTAAACCACCACATTACTTAAATCGACCACTCTGTAAAGTGGTAATGAGATAAAAACTGAATATTTGCTTTCATTCTTCTCTTGATTTTCAGCAGGTTAAAGGCTGCTGCCTTTACGTGAAGACTTAAGGAATGCATATCCATAATTGAGATGACAGGTGTCAACATCTTTTTCGTTTGGATTAAATAAGCTACACAACTTTAACGTAAAAAATAAATAAATGGCTGACATGCAAAATCCTTTGCATTTGGCTGGTCTACAAATATATAGGGCGGTTCTTTGGCTTCCCATTATGTGACAGCTAGACTCACCTTTTTAACCTGAGCCTCCTTGATCTTCTCAAGGGCGACTCGAATATTATCTGCCTTCAGCTTGGCGGATTGCTCCTCCTGCATTCCAAAGGACAATAAGACAAAGAAAAGATACGAGTCAGAAACATTCCTGCAACCCGTCGATTTCTCTTGGCCCATACAACACATGTTCTCTTGGATTCCCTCTCGTTTTTTCACCTACCTGATTTCTCCAACACGAATTCATCCTTTTCTGTCAGTGGATTACAATGTCTGCTTTCCATCAAGAAAGACTATAAAATCTTTAACAAATGTCCACAAACTCAGACGTTTTTGTATCAGCTTATTTCAGTCTCTTCAGCTGGCCTCATCATAATACGTCAACTGCTATTTGTTGAAGCATCTTCCAGATGAGTTTTTAATAGCTTGCTGAAAGGATGAAGAGCTAATGTAAAAGCAGACCGAGATTATTTCCAACAAGACTGCGTTTCTCCTGGGTCAAAATGTGTGAAGAATCATCAAACATATCTGGTTGGCTGTGCAAAATCTGCTTCTCCTCCCTCCTGTTCATAATCATCGTATCTGTATTATTGTGACTGCAGGGGGATGAGATTAATACTGGGTTGGAGCACGTTGGTAGATGGTAACTGTTTCCCTATAGGAGGATTATCCAGATTTCCTCTTTGCAATGTGCTCAATGATTCTAAACCACTACAGACGATAAGGAACAGGATGGACAGAGACACGGGAAAGTGGGAAAGTCAAGTACTCCGCTGTGCTTTTTTTCTCTTGATTTTCCAGAAAAGCCTGACTGTTTTAAACTTTCTACAGAACGATGGAGCCAAAAAGAGGTGTGAGGAAAATAAAGAGTTGAACACAGAAGTTGTGAGGGATGGAGCTGCAGAAGTAGCCTTGAGAGCAAGCACACGATCTGGAAGCAAAAACAAAAAGCTGAAATAGAAACGCAGGCAGAAGGAACATGAAGCAGAAATACAAACCACCGACTGAGTGGCATGTTATTTTCTCTAGTATATTTCTCATTAACAGAATTCTGCCTTAACTAAATCAAAGTAGAAATGAACTGTCTGACAGCACATTAACTAATCACCTGGTTTGATACAGTGACTACCTCAGTAACTGACTCATTCCCAATTCAAAGTTAAAGTGCTACCTTGTCCTGTCACATCCTCCCTGGTCGAGCAAAGTGGAGTGAATGAAAGGGAGAGAGACAGGAAAGTAGAGATTGGTGGGGTTGGGGGAGGGGCGTGACAATTTAATGCAGAGGGTTCTTCTATCTTAAGCTCTGTCCTCGCTGTCTCTATATTCCTCTTTGCAGAACAGTCTTTCTCTTATCAGATTTGCTATCTACTCATTATCTTTCACCATTTTTTTGATCGTGCTTTATCTTGTTCACTCGTTGTCTATCTCAGACACTCTCTCTCTAGTATACAGTCTTCTTATCAGTCACTTCACATCAATGTCTGTGTTTGCCCCGAGAGGAGGGGCTCCACTTGAGCCCATCGTCTTACAGACACACAGGAGAAGGAGGGAAAGGATAAAATGAGTAAATGAAGAATTAAATGAAGATTTGTGTGGGGGATTAGCAGCCAATCTCGTCATTGGCATCTTCTAAATCCCCCTGATGTACGTATACCCAATGAATAAACTCAAAATTCTCAGCAGCAGTAATACCGGTAACTACAGTTAACGGAGATGTAAATGAGACTTAATATATTGTACTGTATTAATTTTTCAAAGACACTATTACCAGCCTTTTCTATATCGAGATTAAATAAAATAAGTGAGGAATCACGGCACTAGGACAGGGATACTGCGTGTTTACATCCATCTATCCAACCATTTTCTTTAACTGCGGGGCAGAAGCCAATTCCAGCTGAAATTGGGCGAGAGGCAGAATACACAAGGACAAGTTGCCAGTTCATCAAGGGGACGACACATTGAAATATAAAACCATTCACACCCAAGAACCAGGAGGGACATGCAGGCTCAACATCACCGAAAAAGATTCAACAAGATTCGAATTGTGAGACACCATTACACCACTTAACTTGATTTGCTGACTGTAATAATTTTTTTTTCTCAACAATAACTTCCGTCTGGCCCCCCTAACTTTGAAAAGGGGGCCAAACGGAAGTTATTGTTGACGTGTCTGTTGTTGCGGTTGCCATGAAAGAGTTGTGGCTAAACTTCAAGTGTGTTGTTATTATCATTTAACAATAAGTAAATAATATATCAAAATGGTCGAAACGAACGCCTCTCATGGTCTGCCCTGGTGGTACGATCAGTAGGACCTGACTTCCGTAACCTCTGAAATCAGAGGACTTCTGGAGGAAGCCGGAGAACCCGGAGAAAAATCCCACAGACACGAGGAGATCAGTCCAACAGATTTGGATTCTTGCTCTGAGGCAGCATCGCTAGCCACAAGACATATTTAATTTATTTGTAGGTCCTGATCGCCGTTAACTTTGCACGAAAAAATAAAGATACTTCAGTGCATACTAATGGAATAGACTTCTAAAGATATATCCTTGATTCAAGGGGAGACAATTGTAAGTAATTCTCATTCACAATTCTTGCTTCAGACAATCACATTTACACGGAATATTGATTCTTAAAATTAAGAGGGGTACTCGTGTGTTCGCCCATACATTGTTATGTAATGAAATGTATACAGGAGAACAGACCTCCGCCTGACCTGACATGTTGTGCTGTTAGTCGAGCGTAGATGTACGGAGCTGAGCTGTGCTTGCTATGCTGCGGTGTAAGCATTCCTGTTTTCCCTGGTCTACAGCTAAAAAAAGTGTACTGGAACAGATAAGAAATGAAAAACATACAATTTTTACTCAGAATGGGAACACGACTTTTTTTTCTTTGTTATATGAAACTCAAAATGTTAATGCTTGCATTGCACTAGCAAAGAAAACCTGGAACGCCATAGTAAATCAAAGCACAACCCCTACAAGAGGTATTTGCAAGCCGAAAAATAAAAGGTAAACCGTAAAAGTAAGATTAAAGAATTGAAATCTCAACTATCAGCAAAACAGTCCAATTTCACAAGTCCCAACAACAGTAGAAAAACAGTCATCATCACATCATATTGACAGATTAAGATTCTTGTTAAACATAAAATATTCAAAGCCAGAAAAGGCATTGGCGGAGGCTGTGGAGTTTTAAAAACATGAATCTGAAATCATGGCAATGGCAGTTATATGGTGATGTAAGGACAAAGCGGTAAGCCTTTAGGATCAATTTAAAAGGGCATTTTTTGGATATGAGTGTTTTTTCCTTCAATTTCATGATTGGTCTATCTATATTAATTGATGAAAACAATCGTGATTTCATTTTGGCCTTAAAATTGAAGAACCAGCAGGATGCCAAATAGTAAACCAAATAGTAATGTAAAAGCAAAATGTTCTTTCCTATTGCTTAATGACACCCAATTCAATTGATTAACGGTAGATAAATAATATATCAAAATGGTCGAAATGAAAGCCTCTCATGGTCTGCCTTTGGGCTACGATCACAACATTATATCTTAAGTTGAACCTCGTCAGCTTCATTGATTTTTATTGATTTTCAACTTCCATGACCTCTCTGGACGTGAGCACATCTGATATGAAGCCATGAAAACTGGAAAATTTACTTTTGTTCAGACGAGTCACCATTTCAGATCAGAGGAAAATCATGCAAAAGAGGAAAAGGTTCATGAGATTGTTACCGACACAAGGTTAAAAAAATCATCATCTTTAATGGTATGGGGGCCGTTAGTGCCCATTTACAGTATTCACAGTACACAAACAAGGTGTATTATGGCTTAAGAAAACTCTTAACCAGCATTGCGCATACTAACTTCTTTTGTCACAGAAGTCAACAGTTTTCAAAAGTTTTGAATATCAGAACGTCACACATAAAAGCTATTTTGTTTTAACTTTGGGTAGTGCACTGACCCAGGCTAAAACAAAATAGCTGGTTAAGATATTTTTTAAGCAAATATAAAACATCTTGTTTACTGTAGCTTTGGATACTGTGCATGTTAGGGTAATTTTTAAGTTTATTTCTAGTTTTCACTGCGTTGATTAATGTTTTATAATTGACATGACCACATGATCTGGGAGATAAGCGAAGCTAGCAAGGCTAATGAAAATACCATGAAATGATTGCGTATTATATCTGTTAGTAGTCTAATTAGTCCAATTCACTAGACTAATTCACTAAATGAAGCATTTAAAAAGCGAGTCCGGGGTGGATCACTTTTAAGTGTGCTTCGTGAAAGCTTCTGTTTTAAAAGCTTTTGCAGAGTGATGTTTTGTCAAATTGATGGAGAAATCTTTTTAAATTTATTGTGCTATCTATTTGTATATGTTTTCTTAATTTGCAGTGCATTTGCC
Source organism: Lophius piscatorius (assembly GCA_009660295.1). Classification (NCBI taxonomy): domain Eukaryota; kingdom Metazoa; phylum Chordata; class Actinopteri; order Lophiiformes; family Lophiidae; genus Lophius; species Lophius piscatorius. The sequence goes on along the minus strand of VRLP01001142.1, from coordinate 37,510 downwards.
ACTGTTGGCCACCGTATTAAACAGCATTTTACATTTTAAAAATACTAATGTACTATACGTACATATACATATATATGTATACTCATCATCTAACCCTATTAGATGATGAGTATTTGAAATTTGGTGAGGATCACAATGAAAATTCAGATAAAGAAGATTTAAATATTTGGCAGTTATATATCAAATAACATTTAACTACGGTAACTAGAAAACAAGTCTGATTTTGGACAAGACTTGAGTGAATTAAAAGATGGCAATTGACATTTTTCGGAGGTATGTGACAGTCTAGTTTCCACTTTGCTTTAAATGTTAAAAGATCAAATATATTCAACTTTTTGTGTAATTATGCAAAAACCCCTGAAACCCTTTTCATGCAAACTCATGAAAAAGAAGGGAATGGACGATGGCGTGGAAAATAACCCATTAAAATTTGGTGCAAGTATAAATGGAGGAGGGTAATGGAAGAATTTCCAAATATTCCAGAATAATAATTAAAAAAAAACAATGAACTATTTCCACAAAATGTTGAGGAGTTGGAGCAAGCTAAAGAAAACTGGAGATTCAACCTTTGTGGAAGACTGTGCTCTACCAACATCCCAAAGTAGACTTTGCCATGGGTTCTTTCTTCAAGAATCAAGAATTCAATCTATAAATTCAAGAATTTATAGATACTCAGTTGACCTACATTACAGCAAAGATCCTGATGCCTTTGAGGTTATGTGTCCCTCCTGAGCCACCATAGGCTCAGAACAGACCAGAGAGACGGTTGCACACAGGCAGCAGTGGCAGTTGGCCAGCTGTGTGTGTGTGTGCGTGTGTGAGGGAGGAAATGTGTGGGTGGATAACATTTTTTGCTGAGGAATTACAACACTGACACTGAAGCATTGTGCTACACGCAGAACTATTACACACAAACATGCCAAATGCACAAGCGAGTTCATTGGACTTCTTCTTCTTCTGGCTTTTTCCTTTCAGAGTTGCCACAGCAGATCATCTCTTTTCCTGTCCTCTGCATCTTCCTCTGTCTCACCAGCCAACTGTATGTTCTCCTTCACCGCATACAGAAACCTCCTCCTTGGTGTTCCCCTTTTTCTCTTACCAGGCAGCTCCATCTCTGACATCTTTCAACCAATGTATTCACCATGCCTGCCTTGCACATGTTAAAACCATCTAGTGTCTTTTACTTTGTCTCAGCCAAGGTTAAATGTAAGACGTAAGATATCTAGCCTGGGCTGTCCCTCTAATGTGCCACCTCCAGGTGTACCTCCTCTCTTTTCATCAGTGCCATACGGTGGTCAAACGACCCTCTTGTTACTTCCTTTACTTTCGCTCTTAGAGCATTCTGTCACAAATAACTCCTGACACTGTGTTCCATTCACTCAATCCTGCCCACACTCTATTCTTCCTCTTTTCCACACTCTTCATTGCTTTGAGCAGTTGACCACAGGTACTTAATCTTCAGCACCTTTTCCACCTCCAATCCCTGGATCTTCAACGTTTCAACTGAATACCTTTCCTTCCCACAGATGTTTTCTGTCTTACAACAACTGACTATCATTCTTCTCAAGAGCAGATACCTCCATATCTTGTCTTGCATATTTGATATGACAAAGACGACCAATGACAAAGGTCAGGATAAAATCATATTTCAATGATAACAGGAAAAAATGCGATTTAGCACATCTTCTACAATTTTGCTATGGAAGTCTTATCTTGTCATCGTTTATATGCGGTATGTGTGAAGTTGGGTGAAGCTAAAATATGTATTTGATGTGTAGGGTAACAATAAAATACTCCATGCAGACGCTTCAGATGGTTAATTTTACTTTACGCTGATGTGTATGGACCAGAACTCCATCACAGGTACATTTGAGCTAACTGCAACGAACAATATGCTACCAGATGCACAGCTTAAGAGCTCTAGCAACATTTTGTTTAGTTTTTCAGTAAGATTTAGATAAACAATAGTAAACACAGATAACCACGTGTACCTCCTCCACCGCTAACACAAATGAAAATTGTAGAGGAAATAAAAAAAGGTTTTTGCCAAGATGGTCAACTTTGTCAGATGGAAGGTTGATTTTAGTGAAAACAAAAAAACAAAATTATTAAATAAGAAATTCAAAATAGTAAAGAAATAACTATTTTACGATGTTTATGTACGTGTTTGGGAAAGCTAGAATTCATAGTCTAAAGAAAAAATGACCAACTTCAAAGGGTTAATTTATGATCAAAGTTAAAGACAGTAAAGTACAGAGCCAATTGTCTGCAACTGTGAGTCAGGAGATAGAGGTCAGAAGATTGTTGACGCCGTCCCTAGCCTGCAGCCTACATGTCAAAATGTCTAAGAAAGATATTAAACCCCAATCTGCTCTATGGTGTGGGTCTCGCTCCTGATGTGCAGGTGGTCTTGTGCATGGTAGACTGAATGCTGCCTCTTGATTTAGAGCAGATTCACCATTCAAGTAAAGTTCATTTTCACTGGTAAACATCTGTATTTCTGCAAGGTTTCTGAAACCTAATGGATCCAGTCAAAACTGAGCGGTTTTGCAATAAATTATTGGAGGCAGTGTAAATACAATTCAAGAAGAGTGACAACAGAGTAACATTGCCAAAAGAAAAAAGAAAGTTTTTCAATGGTCTCACATACCATAATAAGTATGCTACCTCCTAATTTGCTTATTTTATAACCTAGTCTACTGTCAAAATCTTTAGATGTGTCAATATAAAAAATTTGAAACACCAAACGGAGCATATACTTATCATGATAAAGTAAGCTAAAGACTGACGTCCTTTAGAAAAAAAGTTTATGGGTACCAGCTGAATACTCTGTTAAAGAGCTTCTAGGATATTGTGGCAATATCGGCAGTTATCTACACAGTGGCCTGTTGGGGTGGAGGATGCACAGAGAAGGACAAGAAAAGACTCAACAGGCTGGACAGGGGGACCAGCTCTGTCATGAACTGTCTCCTGGACTCTGTGGAGGAGGTGGGTAAGAGGAGAATGTGAACCAAGTTCCCATCGATCCTGGACAACACCTCTCACCCCCTACATGAGATGGTGGGAGCTCTGAGCAGTTCCTTCAGCGGCAGACTACGACATCCAGTGTCAGACAGAGCGCTACAGCAGGTCCTTTGTGCTGATGCAGTCTGACTATTCAACAAATGACTCTGAAACCCTGAATTCAACTGTGACTGAAACCCTGAACTCTGAAAACCCTTCATTCAACCACTTGCGCACAGATGCAGATTTGCAATTGGCAGATACACAATGGTGTGTTCACCATGTGGAAATTGAATTAAATGGATGGATTAAATAAAATCCTACCATCAATCCATCTAAATTAATGTGCAAGGGTTGGCAAAACTAAAATGCATAATATGGAAACAATAAAAAGTAAATATAAATATATTTATATAAATGAATATTTTTAATCATTTAGTAGTGTGTTTAGTTGACAGTGACGACAGATGGACAAAGGCATGCTATTTATTTCTGTTTCTTTATATCAGTGGATAAAAAAAGAAAGATTTTTTATAGAGGCAGTTCAGGACATGCATTAGTTGCATTATAAGTGCAGCAGGAAGGATTGAAGCTAGTAACAGCTGCTATGGGATAAAGAGATCTTTAAAATGTCTAACGTCTATGCCAAATAGGCTTTTGATTAGTACTTTACTATTACTACAAATTCAATTATCCATATATAGAAGATGTCCTGTCAAACTGATATATTTAAATAGTGATGACTTGTGATGAACTTTTCATGTGTTAATATTTTATTTGTATCTTCTGACGAATATCAACCATTATCTGAAACTTCAAGCTACTGTTCCATTTTAGTTGCACACAACAGCACACAGACATTTTTATGTCTGTGTGCTGTTGTTACAACAAGCCATAGTCAATAACTAAAAATAAGACAGCCAGCAGATGTGTCTGTTTATATGATGAACCACCAAAGACAGATATCCGTGCATTCCTAAAACATCCAATGAAACTGCTTCATCAGTTTTATCATCGAATCAAACTGCGTCGCTGATCCAATCAGAATAAAATCTACTCACTTATCCCACCGCCACCGCCGCACAGAGACAAATAAAACTGAAGATTATATATAGCTCTGTGAAATTACAGATGGATATACATGGATATACTACCACCAAATATTCAAAAGTGAAACCAACAAAATAGCAAACAAAATCTATTTTGTATAGCTTTACGTCCCACCATTGCGATGTAGATGTTAACATAACCCAAACTCTTCTGGTAAGTTTACCATGCACTACTACCTCGCTAACTAATTTAACCTAAAATATAACTGTAATGATGTCACATTAGTCAAAGTAATATCAATCTGAAACAGCCTGCATTATAATCAAGCTGTCGCTTTGTTAAAAGCATCAAAAAAACACCAAAAACTGCCTGATCACACAGTAGAAACCTATCATCTAATAGAATATGTAATAAATTATTTTGTACCTGTCATGTATTCACGTCTTTTTTGCCGGGACGTTTTTTGTACTTTTGCACATGTCGCATTGCTATTCCAATTAAATAAGTAGGCACATGTAAGGACCATATCCTATTAGATCACTTTTCATGTAAACAGTCAAAAAACCGACCTTCGGAAAGGGGACAACCGTTCAGTAGCACACAGTGGCTTGTTCTATTATCTGCAAATATAGTTGTACACCAGGCTATTCTATATAACTCCATTACTGCAACTGGCTGAGCTCCAAACACCAGTCACAGAATATAACAAACCAACACTGCTTAACATCACACAATCTCAAAACAAGCAATAAAGTTGACTTGAATATTTGGTGGTAAGAAGAATTAATTTGTCCAGCAATGCTCAGTGCAAACGGTGCAAAAAAAAGCATCACGTAGTCCCGATCCCAGAGGTAGTCCAAAATTTTTCTGATAACCCATTTCTTGATAGTTGTGATAGACAGTAGGGAAAACATTCCCCAGATAATTCCTAATACTGATCTTTGGCTTGTTTTGATTTTCTTAATTTTAAAGAGTTTAAATTCAGCAAATAAATAAATGATCAATAAAAGACTTCATGAACTTCCCAGCACATTAATAGAGGACACGGAAGCACTGACATTAAAACTGAACAAGTAAAAAGTATTTTTGATATACTCTTTATGTAAGGAATAATGCAATGACTTGTGATGAACTTTTCATGTGTTAATATTTTATTTGTATCTTCTGACGAATATCCATCATTATCTGAAACTTCAAGCTACTGTTCCATTTTAGGTTCACCCATTACGACCTTAATCTGTCATTTCTATTTGAGTTCTGCCTTGGAATCTAAGCTAAATTTGAACAAATGTTAGAGTTCAACAATACCGCAAATGACACCAAGTAATATCACAGCTTTTATAAACGTTTGATATTCTATAGCAGCACACTGATACCAAACGGGACAAATTATGGAACTGTGAATGTGGATTTACTCGTGCAAATAGACAGAAAGCAGGAGAGGGTGTTGCCATGCAAGAAGAAAAGAGGGCATGCAGTAGTGTCACCTTGGTCAGCAGGTGGGAGGGTTTTCCAGCTATATTTCTCAGAATCAGAGAGGTTTCTTTGTCCAGATAGGAGTGCTTTAAAGAAAGAGACAGAGCGATTCATGGTGAATAAAATATGATTGATTGACTAATTGATCAGAAGTGGCAGTTCAGCAGGAAGCTTTGTGGTGAATCAGAGCTCAGCAGCAGAAAATTATCAATAGCACTGATAAAGTGAGAAGCTGAAATCTGTGAAGGAGTGCTGACACACGGTAACAAGAGTAAAGTAACTAGACATATGTTGTCGTCATCCACAGCAAAAGGATATCCCCGAAAAGTACCCTATCCCCCGTATTGTACAAGCAATTCCCCTGATTGAACTGAGTGAGTGATATAACACATATGAGACAGATCTCCTCGAGTCGAATTGTATGCATCACATTTTTACTAAATCGGACCAATGGTTAAGAAGTTATTTCTGCAAAACAGTGTTTTTGTGTAAACTATGTACTATTAGAGTAAAACATCACAAGACTAAATCGGACAAAGGATTGAGAAATAGTGGCCGAGAAATTTTTGAAGGCAAAACTACTCCTAGTGTCAGAAATATACAACATCCTTTCCCAAACCACATCAACTCAAGTTTTCCCTGACAGTAAGGTCTAAGAGTCTGCAGCACATATGAAACGAGATGGTTCTTTGCTGTGTTTGTTGTTGCTCTGTATGACGATTGGGATGAAATTCTAACAGCCATGAGTGAAGTGGGACTGTGACGGCACTGAGTTACATTTTGCCAGTTTGCAACAAAAATAGAAACTATGTTACTTTCAAAAGAGAAGAGCAGGACAAAATGCAACAAAAGTTTACAGTTTAACGTTACGCCATTTTTATTTGCAGGGCAAACTAACATGCAAGGTCAATGCAGAATTGCGAGTAAGGAGAGTGCCAGATGACACATAAACCCAATTAGCCTTGGTGCATCCAGCGTCAACTGGCGATATGTCAACTCCATCGGTGTAGCATATGAAATAATCAAGATGAAATGAATGAAAATGGAGGTATAGTTTGGTTAGGTTTGTATCTTTTTTGACAACATTTTCTTCGTTTTCATCGACTATCTTCAAGTTGATTAAGTCAAAGTGTTGAACAACTTCTATGTCATCTCATCACAGATTTTGTTTTGCTGATTTAAATGAATTCAAATATTGTTATTCTAATCCTTAATTTAAATTATTTTCTTTAAATCTTGAATTGAATAGCCATGTATACATTTAGTTATATAGCCACAGAATCAAATGAATAAATATAGAGTCAAAGAAGTTTAAATTTGGAGGTTTCTTAGGAGGAAGACTACAAAACTATACAGGTAAAGCTCTAATTCAGTGTGGTTAAGCTGCAAAACTTTGATACAGTGTCATCACATATACAAATCTGCAATTTGCTAATTGTGATTGCATAATTTGACAACGTCCAAATTGGCCCTTGTCATCATCATTTAACTCATTTAACTAGTTCCTCATTTAACTAGTTCGACTTGAGAATCATTTATGAGACCACTACAGGACTACGGGAGACTAAGATGAGTAACCTTATTTTCATTAATCCTTTTTGCAGATGTAAAAAAAATGTGTAGCCATGTTTCGGCCTTGGCGAAGATATGCACTCCATATTCTATGTTTTCCTGTAGTTAATTGTTCTTTTCATTTAAACACAATCCCTTCATAATCTTAAAAACATAGCAGATTTAATGACAATTACAACAGACATATGTGAGACGGTCCATCTTACTGCTAAAAACCTATATCATGAAGGTATGACAGAATTAGATTAGGAAGTAGACTGTTGGGGACCATCCAAGGAGCATAAAGGGTACACATTTCATCTTTATCATGTTGAACCAAACCGTAATGCATTCTTCTTTAATGCCCTTTGTCCCAAATTGTCAGAGAGAGGTTAGGTCATAGCTAGTCAAACATACAAATAAAGAAGTATACCTCTGTGTTTAAATGATGTTGACTGGCTCCATCTAAGTGTGGAGCTGAAAGCGGCTGACCGTCTGATTCACTGGAGCGATGGACACTGTCCAGCGAATCCATGGAAGACGCAGAGTTCACAGAGACCCCGGAGGCAGAGGTGACAGAGGAGCGTGATGAGTGAGCAATCGCACACACCTTAAGTAGTGGAGAGGAGGAATCACAGACAAATAAAAGTCACAGGAAGACTCCAAAGTACTAGTCCCAAATCCATGGCATCAAGTCAATAAGATGTATGGAGCAGGGGAGAGCAGAGCATCTTATCAGAGGGTAAGTTCTCTTACCAGTTATATCTCCAGCACAATCTAAAAACTGTTATGCTCTGTTCACACCAGAAGAAATGTATTGTGTGCCATAACATTCATAGTTAATGCAAAGCCATGAGAAGACGCATATTCAGAACAGACAATGTGGGTGACGAGAATGGTGGAAGAAGAATGATACAAATTCCGTCTCAATCAAGTCATTACTATTTATTTATAGGCTTCGTTAAGAGGCATAGGCATTTACATGCTTGGGCTTTTTGCATGAGGGTTGAGATTCTCCAGATATCCCAGACATTTGTAGGATGTGGATGTGGAAGTTAAGGACAAGCTGTAGGTGGACTCCCAATGTTGTCTCTCTGCCTCTGGTTATGTTGTCAACTCAGACATGGGAACGTCTGGTTTTCCTACATATCTATGACTCAACCAATACAAAACAATTGTATTTACTTTGCTCATGGATGATGGTGGAAGGAAAAAAGTTACTTGAGTTGACTCATATTAGTCTATGGTGATACTTCTAAAATTTAATACAATAAGTAGAGCAATGAAAATAATCATTTTTGGTGCGAACACGACACAATTCCAATTTGAGTACGTCTAATCTGATTATACATATTTCCCATAATTTTGAATTTCGAATAAAAATATGGTGACATTACTGACACATTTGCTGCAGTGAATGCAGCATTGCATTTGCATGTGAACTCCTCTCAAAGCATTCTGCTTTCTGACACAGAGGTAATTGAGGTGATACCAAAATGATTGACATGTAGGCTGGCTGTCTCCTGGCATTAAGCTTTGAAATTGTTGGTTTAACAATAAACTTTGCAGTGCATTTTTAATAAAATGTAAAAACAACCCGTCAAAAATTAAAAAAGGCTGGTATACTTTGAACCTTAGTTTACCTCATGTTCACTGACTGTGCCAACTGATCCCGTGCGCCGATGCTGTCGGTGAGAGGTTCCAGGCCGTCGCATTGGGGCTGATGTATGGCAGGAGGCGGAGCTTAGAGAGTGGGAGGAAGTCAGCCGAGCCGTTTCATCCATAGTGAGAGAGGCCTATTGGGTAAACAGATACAAATAATGGATATTAAATACCACCTACTAGATCACAGGCAACACAAGTGAGTACACTAGTGACTTCACAATCGTGTTATCAGTATAACTTCCCCAAGTGTGTTGGCATGACATCATGAAGAAATATGCCATATATCATCCATCATATATGGCATCAAAACTGATTGAATAAACCTTAAAAGCATTCCAAGATGGGGTTGTGTTTCCATGCATAACAATCTCACACCTGATCAAGGCCATAGTGGTCTGCAGTTAAAGCCATCATATAAGTGAATTACCAAAAATCCATACAACCTTGTGCTGGGAAAGATGTACTCTGTACAATTTAGGGGACCAAAAATAGTGTAATACCAAACTTGTAGTCCAAAATCCATACAAAACTTGTTCTCTCAATATTTATTTTTCACTTCTTACGTACAAATCTATCCAAATATGGGATGTCATGTCCTCATTTTACTGTAATATTTCAAAAAGATTATTTTCCTATCATATATATTTCCATTTCGCTGAGCACCTGCTCCCCCCAGGGCTGTGTTCTGAGCCCATTGCTCTTCACCTTGATGGCCCATGACTGTTGTACCAGATCCAGTACAGACGACATCATTTAGTATGCGGATGACCCAACAGTTGTTGGACTCATCCGGGATGACAACGAACAGGTCTACTGGGAGAAAGCGAAACTCCTTGTGGAGTAATGCTCCACCAATAGTCCTGCCCTGAATGTCAACAAAACAAAGGAGATTATTGTTGACTTCAGGAAAAACCCTCCACCTAACACTCAACTGAGGATCAATGACTCCTTGGTTGAGTGTGTGAAGAGCAGCAAGTTCTAGGGATGCTTATCACCGACAACCTGTCCTGGACTCAGCACACCTCAATTCTGACCAAAAGAGCACAACAGCGGCTGCAATTCCTGCAGCGAATGAGGAGAGCAGATCTTTCCCCTCCCATCTTTACCACCTTCTACAAGGGCATGATAGAGAGCGTGTGGATGATATTTATAGGGAGTGTATAATTTCAGACCAGACAGCCTTTGAGAGACTGGTGAGGACAAATACCAAGGCATCAGGTGCAGAACATTAAGGTTCTACTTCAATCACACAGTCATCAGACTCCTGAAATCCCTCTAAATCCTCCACACTCCTACAATCACTACAAAAACCTACATGAGTCCAGTTTAATATATTCTGCGCAATTCAATATATTCTTGTTTTGACCAGTGTGATAATTCTGCCCCTGTGTAGTATCCTAGTCACTTACAGACTGCTATGTTTTATATATATTTATATATATATTTTATATCTTTTATTCATATATTTAAGTAATAATCTTTACAATAATTTTCATTCTGAATTGAAACTAACCAGATAAATTTTATATCCACATAACCGAAACATAACAATACCAATTATTTTGTGTTCCAGGAGGGGCTTTGGTGTCAAAAGTGTGATGTGTAGAATTTCATAATGCGAGACATGAAGGGGTCCCACGGAATTTATGGATTCCACCACCTGCTACACGTCACACTTTTGACACCAAAGCCCCTCCTGGAACACAAAATAATTGGTATTGTTATGTTTCGGTTATGTGGATATAAAATTTATCTGGTTAGTTTCAATTCAGAATGAAAATTATTATAAAGATTATTACTTAAATATATACTCATATATCAACATCATTGAGCCGCTTTTCCTTATACAATATTTGAAAGTGATTGGTTTGTAGACAAGCGTCCGTCTTTGGGTCATGTAGAGGGTAGCATCAATAATCAATTATCTTGAAAGAACTAACTGAGTTTAGTTTGGTTTAAAGTTTGGGCTGAAGTTAAGAGGCTGCTCAGGGATATAAGCAGTCAGTAGGTCAGAACTAATCCATGAACTGTCTTCTGTATGCTTAAACTAATTCAAAAATCAATTCTGTATTTGACAGATGTTGCAAGACCTAGGCCATGTTTACAAAACAAAAAATTACTAAAATATCAAAGTTTTTCCTTTGCATTTTGAAAAAAGTTCTATGTTCATACAACAACATAATGAAAATGATCCAAACGGCTTTGCAAAACCAATGAAGCTGATCTGAAAATGCTGTAGTGTGTTTACCATGCCGGTAGATGGCGGTGTTAGTTGTTAAAATGACAATGACTTGTGGAGGAGCATTTTCAAACAATGAAATCTTAAGTCTGCCATTGCAGTTTTGGCTCTGTTCCTGCAAAGCTAATGGCCTGATAACATAATAGCTGTGGCATAATAGCCAAGCAAGGTCAACACCAAGCATGGTCCATAACCTCAACACAGTCATAAGCCCTTCTGGCAATGACAACTGGATATATTAACTGAGGACACCTCCACAAGATACATTGCAGAGAGGATTGAGACATGAAGAAGTCACCATTTCAGTATGAGACTGGAAAATAAATATTATATATGTATTTTAAATTATCTTTTTCTTCCCCTGATGGACACCCCCATCAGTAACATCACCGACAGATTCTGAAGGATCGTGGGATATTTAAAACCTGAACGTAGAGTTGTTTCCAACACAAAATTACAGATTAAAGTCTGGAAAAGATTTCAAACCAGAGCGTAGATTGGAAAAGTGGTTAAGTCTTACGATTGCAACTGCGAGCTGCAATAAAAAAGTTACCATTTTATGTAATAAGTAAATGCTTTCTGCATCAGTAAGTTTGACAAAGAGCGGTAAAAAGAAAATTTCAGAAGTTGAAAAGGGGAAAAAAAAAAGAAGTTAACTATATGGTTGAGATGCTTAAGTTAATGGTCTATCTATTTCCGGACAGAGGGTCACCACAATCAGTTCATTCATTAATTAGACAATTGAAAGAAAATTTTGGTTTCTTAAATGAAATGTTTTGCTGCTTTCATCATCATCTTCATCTTTGACATTTGACATTTCAAAATATACAAATAATGTATCAAAATGTCATTCACACACTTTGAGAGTTCAAAAATTTATTTCACCTTCTCCAGCTGGGCAGTAATGTCATCAAGACTGAAGTTAGAGGCCAGCGCTGGTCTTCCATGACTCCCAGTAGGTGCTCTGATACTGCCAGCTGGCGATGTCCTGGTGCTGCTGCTGCTGCTGTTTGCCCCGCTGCTGCCCCCCCCACCACAAACACTGTTACTGCTACTCCCCCCACCACTATTGCTACCAACTGCTGTTTGCTGCCTACTGCCGTTGCGGCCTGCCGGAGGCTTCTGACGCACCTGAAGATTGAATCAAAGAGCAGGTTTTTCAGAATTCCCCACTTTTTCCTAATAAAAGATGTATATTTTCAAATCACCTTAAAATGACACAATTAAAAAAAACAAAAAACTTACAACAAACAAAAGTGGACAAAAAAATTTGATTTTAATATATTGATATTGCTACAATAGTCACCAACAGGAGCCTTGACCAAAGTAAGAAACAAGAACATTGTCTAAAACTGAAATTTGCATGTATATTTGCACCTTGGTGTCAGTCAAGCCCAGGCGAGCCATGCCACCAGCACTGTTGGGTTTGGCGTTGATTGTGATGAGCTCCTGTTCGATGGAACTAAGGTCGGCCATGAGAGCATCGAGGTCCACATTGTCTCCCTGGTTTAATGCCTCTGTAGATGCATCAATATTAGCATTTGAAACCAAACCACAACAGAGAAGAATAGTGTACAAAAATTTAAAATGAATGGCAAATGGAAGAACAACTGTGTGTCTAACCATTGATATTGTAGATGGAGAATCTGTAGGAGAAGTTGGCCATGTTGGTTTCTTGTCTGAGGGGAGTTTTCCGCTGAGGAGGTTGCTCCGGACGTCCATCATCCAGACTCTGGACAAACAGAAAAAGATAGTGTACAACACCTAATTCTTCATTGTTCATGTTTTTTCCAAAGTGACACTGTTGAAGCCCATTCATCCATAAATATTCAGCAAACATATGTCAAATTTTAGTATTGTGACTTAGGGATGCAGTGGTTACTGTAATCATGGTATGCTATGCTAGGAACATGGCTATTATTCCATTTCCATTTACTTCTTACCAATTCTTTCAAAACCAAGAGAGAATCCCATATGTTTATCTCCATTACTCCTTGGATACCAGTCAGACTCCCCACGCAAACATACAGCAGAAAAATGGCAGAGACAGATTTAGCTGATCTCCATCTTCCCAAATAAAAATAAAATAAGAAGTACAGAACTGCTTTGAATATCAAGGAGAAAAAAACTAAAACAAAAATGGGTTTGTGTTCTGGGATGGATATCCAGTATGTAAAAAACGTCGGTGCAAAAGTGACCACTTTTATCAGCGCAGATAAAAGTATGAGCCCATTTCTTGACTTTAAAAGAAACTTTTGTATGTTCATTAAACAACATTAATATGACTGGAAGGACTAAAAATGTTTCATTTGTCAATTATTTTCTACCGAAAATACAGTCAAACCTTAAGTAAAAGAGACACTAAAACAAAAGAGAAAATAAAACTACAGAGAATCTTAAACAACAAAAAAAACTACAGAACACCACAAATTTCCTGTTCCCAGATTCGTAAATTCATGTTAATGTTGACCATAAAATAAGCAATCAAAATAATTTTTCTCACGCCACACAACAGATCCGCAATCTGCCTGTTCATCAAGCTCCTGCTTAGGTTAATTCCTGCTTAACTTGAGCAGGAGGATATGAAATATGAAACCTCCTCTACCACTGGTGCTATCATGCCTCTACTATATATCATAGTTGCTGTTTATTATAATAACACCTTAAAAAGTCAAGAAATACACAGGAAAATATTAATACTTCATATATTTAAAAAATAATCAATGTTACTTTCAGTATACAGTTCTTCTTTCCATCCATTTTTTTTTTTAACAAATAGGATATATTCATTTTTCATATTTATCTTATTCATTTTTTTAAAGTGTCTTAATTTACTATTTTCATATTTTTTTCATGGAAATGTTTTCTTCCGGAACATTGTTTTGCAACAAAACTAGTCCAACAGTATCAAACTAAATGTAATCAATCAATGCAAAAATGCAATATTACTACGACTACTATTTATACCATTGTGTAGTCTGTAACCTGGCAAATACATTATTCATACAGTGAACCAGACCAAGTACATCCAGTGAAAAAGTCCAGGTTCGTGACGTGAAACAGTCCAGGTTCATACAGTGAAATATACAGGTTCATAGAGTGAAACAGTCCAGGTCCAAAGACCATATTATCAAAAAAGCCATCAAATCTTCAAAGCTGTTAGTAACAAAGAAATTGAAAACATCAAGTCACAAGTGAAAGACATCAAAGTCATTCACAGTTACTTGTTAAAATGTCATCAAGGTATATGTTATTGATGGCAAAAATTAATAACAAATTAATACTTGGAGACAGGACATTGCTATAGCTCCATTGTACATGGAAAATTGTAAATGGACCGTACTTACATAACACTTTTCTAGTCTGCTGGACCACTCAAACCGCTTTTACAACACAATTCAGCATTCATCAGTTCAAATAATCATTCATACAGAAATCATAGAGGCTGCCCTGCGAGGCGCCACATGCTCATAAGGAGCAGTAACCGTTACCGCAGTCATTCACACACCAATGGAACAGCCATTGGGAGCAACTTGGGGTTCAGTATCTTGCCCAAGGACACGTCGACATGTGGACTGCAGTGGCCGGGGATCAAACCACCAATGGTCCAATCGGCCCCAAACGTCTCATGTTTTTCAACATCTGTTGTACTTCTTTCAATACTTCTACTACTAGATACCTTACAAATTCATACGATGAGAGATCCAAACATCCCAGGTTCATGCAGTTACAACAGTTCAGGTTCGTAGAGTTGAAATAGTCCTGGTTCATGCAAAGAAGCAGTCCAGGTTCATTAAAACTTAGTTATAACATCAACAATAATAATATAGTATCCATTATATTCTCAGAGACAATTTTCATACAGTGACATCATTTTATAACATGCTATAGCTTGATAAGTGTGCAAAATCAGTGATAAATGTGCTAAATCAGTTTTGAAAACCTCTTCCTGTTTGTACCTGTGTGAGTTTATCCAGCTCTCCAAGCCACGCTCCAAACATCTTGTCCAGGTCCTGGTCCTCCTTATCACTGTCTTCCTCTTCTTCATCTTCTCCCTCCCTGACTTCCACCTCCTCATCTGACAGTTGATCCATCTTGACAGGACAGAGGGAGTAGAAAAAGATGCAGGTTAATTTTTCAGAAATTTCAGGAATGTCTGGAGTGTGAACTTTCCTTTCAATCTAGTGGTCAACAGTCTGCATTACATTACATGTTATCTTTTTATTTCTAGTTAACAGCTGTGGGCATTCCCCCTCTCGATCATCATCATTTTCATGAAAAGCAGTGTTAGGGGCAGGCATAGGAAAAATAAATGAAAGGAGGAAGCTTTTTTCATTTGGAGAAAAAAGTCGAAATGTCGAGTATAGTGTCGACATGTGAATAATTTAAAAGTTTTTAAAGTCGAACTAATCTAGAGAGAGAGATTTTATTTATGTATGCTGTAGTTCATGTGCTCTCATATTCCATTCACTCCTTTGCTCAGAGCCCCACCCTAACGATCCAAGAGTGCTATTCTTGGGTAGTTGTTTTATTTTCACCCTCCCCTGTCCCATTCTAGGGAGAGATGGTTAGCCAACACACCACAAGATTAAAAAGCAGAATGCCACACATCCACATACAAACACATTGAAAAAAGACACACCACACACGCTGAGAAGCAGCACTAGAATTAGATCCCTGTGGTTAGTGAGGTCTGTCATTTAGACTTGGGGATGATGTGAATGTGTGTTTGTATTTGTGTGTGTGGGGTTTTTTTTTTGCACTTTGAACAACAGTCTGCGGTTTCCACACATAAGATGCAGGCTAATAAATCGGTCTTTTCTAATTCCAGAATGAGAAGGAAGATCCCTACATGTCCATCCCCGTGCATGGACGCGCTTGTCATGAATGGCCTTACACAAATTAAAAAGGTTTATTAGAAGTTTCTTGTGTTCTTGTGACGTTTCACCAACGCCACAAAGGAGAAGAAAAGCTGTGCAATAGAAGTTTTTCTGATGCCATAAATCTGATTAAGACGGTCCTGAAAGTAATATCAGGACCACCGGAAGATCGATTGAACAATAAAGCACGAAGAGACTATAATTTGCCAACAAAGAAGCCTCAGAATTCTCCACAGAATGCTCCACTCCATAACATAGTGTCATAAAAAAACACAGAACTACTAAAATAAAAAAGGGCTGAGTGTCATCATATGAGAGCCAAAAACCCAGCAGAACAAGGTACATTCACACTTCAACAAACACTGGCTAGCTAGCGTTGTTGGCAGGCAAAGCCAATTTGATGTTAGACTAGCAGAAAAAAAATTTCAATTTCAGCAAAGGAATATTTCCCATGAGGTCTGGTGAAGTGGAGGTATAGTAAAAAAAATTGGAAAAAATTATACAGTTCTTAGTGAATATCAAATAGTATTTTTTTTGCTGATTCATCAAGATTTGAAATAAGAGGAAAATGTATTCAATACAAATTACTATATCGATATTATTGGACGTTGGCTTTTAAATAGGTTTAACAAGCATTGGTTGGAAATGTAAAAAAGAAACGGGCAATTTTTTTGCATCTTATCTGGGATGCAAGTCATGGAATTTTTGAGAACTTGGTCAGGAAGAACACTGCCGGCATCACTACTCTTATTTAAAGATATGTATATTATGTATAGAAAATGTATACAGAAAAATAATGGGGCATTATAAAATTACTTAGTTGTACTTGGGTGGGGGTAATAAACGATATTTGAGTGTGGTTGAATCTGTTTGGAGCAGCGTTTGCATTATTGAAGTTTTGATGTGGTCCGTGAAAACAGTAGATGGACATCTGTATTTATGTTATGTTATTAACAAAGGGGCATGTAATATAACAATGATTTTTTTCCTGCCCATTTATCAAACATGAAATAGTTATTGGAAAATACACAGAAATAACCAAAACACACAAAAAGAAATGAACGTATGTCTGTTTGGTGATAAAACGCAAATACCAGACATGACAAAAAGTTGATGCTCTGTTCTTATGATGGGAATAATTTTGGCTGCTAGAGTTGTATAACCCAATGGAAATCTTCCAGAGAGCCAAGACTTTAGGAGTGGAGTTATTGGTGAGCGAAACAACATCGTATGAGGTGATGTTGGTAGGGATTGGAGGAAAAGAACGTGTATTAGTAATCTGGAATTATTTCTTGAACCATCTTGCATGTTAGTAGAATCTAAAACAAGAAAATGTACATAAATATTCTTGTAAATGTGTGGCAACACTGACTGACATGGAACAGAAATTTGCTGACGGAAAGTTTTCCACCAGAAGTAGAGTGCTAAACGAAGGAGGCTCTCGGAGACAAATTCAACACGGGTTGTCTATTTTTTTCATATTTTCAAATTAACTATTTTATTTTATCCATTCATTCACAAACTATTGAATTAGGAGCATTTAATATTTCCCCACAATAGTTACAGATGGAAGCCGTCATGGTTTTAGAGCTCATCAGTCGATCCCGTGCCAGGTCACATCAAATTGCCGGCCACAGTCTAAAGATCAGGACTTTTCAGGGGGACACATTGACACTGTTTATGAGTTTGTTCATCTCAACATTACATTAATGATCAGATAGAGCAGCTGAGCTGAGCACAGCACCAGGCAGCCTTAGAAGCAGCACTGACACAGAGCTGAGACAGCAGGTCGCCATGATGATTTTGTAAGTGCTGCGAGTCCAAAGTAAACAGTAATTACTTTTTTGCTGCAGTCACACTCAGTCTGTCTGTCAGACTGGAACCGTGCAATCAAACTCATCCTCCTCCACCTCTTCTCTTCAGTTATTCCTCCTCTTCCTTTTTCTAATAGTTTTCCCTCCTTCGCCCTCAAGTCTTTGATTTCATTCCCCCTCTTTTTCAGGCAGAGATAGTGAGACAGTGAAAACAAAATCTACTGCACCTTCTATTTCTCCCTGTTGCAACGACAGAACATCCACCAATATCTGCTGCTTTGGTGCCTATAAGCATGACAGGCATCTGTACTGGGTAGCTCCCACTTTCCCACAATAAACATCTAATACACACTATTTAATACATGGAAATAAATCACTTGCAATTATTATCCTCCAAGAAAGTTTGAACAACGCAACAATCTGTGACCCCTTCTTTGCCAGAAAAGAGGAGAAAAAAGAGAAATAAAAGAAACTGAAATTAGATAAGATTAAACCACAACAATATCCATTCATTATTCAATCATACATCACCAAAATACTGTGCTCTCAATAAGTATTGAATCCCTGTGGGGTTTTTTTTCAATGTTTATTGGCTTTTTGCTATGCAAATATTATGCCTCTGATTCACGTTTGTTTGATTTGATCCCCTATTATTAGAAATAATTGTAGCTGTTACATACATTTTTCAATGTTTATCCATTTGTTTAGATTCCATTTATTTCCATCTTTACTGAATATTTGGATAGACGGATAATAACTGGTTCAATTAAAGGAGAGTAGCATGATAAAAATTAATCAACCTTTTTAAAATCAGGTTTTTTGTTCTTTGTCCCCGAATAAATATGTCAATAGTGTATATTTTGCGTATAGTTATATTTGGTCTACTGTTTAAATATATAAACCTTGGTAAAACAATTATTTAAGCAATTTTAATTTCTCTTATAATGAATGAATCAAATTTAATTTTTTAGAATCTTTATTAATTTGATACGCTATAGCCCAAAGTTAAAGCGATGAAGTTAATAATGAATAAAAAAAAAAAAAAAATGTTTTTAAGTGTAAGTAAATCAGATTATTTTGTTCCTATTCTAGATTAGATTTTGTTTAAAGGAGTTGATCCTGCCCTAAAACACTTTTTTTTTTTTTTTTTGTAGTTTGACACTATACTACATTATTTTTATTTCTTCCAGATTTGCGTCCAGCGAATCTGATAAATTAGTAATGTATAGGATTACATCAACATCTAATATTGCTAGTTTATGCTCCTCTTGTCCCAATAAGTTTCCTCTTTGCAAATGGCTCCATAACCAAAATATTATAAGTCAAAGATAAACAGCATAAAACCCAATAAAAAGCTTTCTCTGCATGCCTCTAGTTTTAAGTAATTTTTTTGAGGACATTCAAAGAGTTTGTGATGATTACTCGAAGTCCTCCTGACAAAATCTTCCAGAGCTCTATTAAGGACAAACCTGACTGATCCAGGTTTGTTACACACTGCTTAAGAAAATTTGGGGAACATTAAACAAGTCACAGTACAACAGCAAATCGATAACATGTCTACAATGACAATGTGTTCAGTTAGAAAAGGAAATGGTTTTGCAGGTGGTGGACCCAAACCATTTATCTTTCCTAATACCTCCTGACTGATTTTTATCTGATTTTTCATTTTTATAAGTTCCCTTCCCAGTTATTACTGGGAGCATGATACGGTTCCTGTAGCCGATACTGATTTAGGGACTCCAACTCCTCAAAGGCCAACACTTGCACATATGTGCCATCACGAAAAGATTTGCTGTGGCTCCCAGCAGCCTCAGAAGCATGGCGGAGATACCAGAAGAAGGACCTCTACACAAAGAGAGTTGGACAGGGCCATAGAAGGGAAACAACTCAGCAGCAGGACCTTTATCTGCTCCTTTGTGCAAGAAGGAGCAGGAGGAGCACTATCAGAGCTGTAAAAATGACAAATGGTGGACTAGTTGTGTGCATTTTTCGTACCAAATTGTTGGAAACAGACTCCATGAGGGTGGCATGGGGGCCGAACGTCCTCTAGAGCAGCCTCTCTCAACCTGGGGAGTCCCGACCCCCACAAGGGATCGCGAGATGATTTCAAGGGGTTGCCGGAGGATTGTGGAAAAACTATAAATTTATAAAATAAATATTAAATAACATGATTTTAAATAGTGACTGGTTTCCCTTGTTTTCAGTTTCATTATTTGTCCAGAATGAATTTTATCAACTGAGTTTTTATCAGTTGAATTGTGCGCGCATGAGATACTGTTCAGACACACACAGCAGAACAAAAGAAACAGACTCATGTATTGGCGCTGATGATGCTTTTGCCAGCAGCTGCAGCAGGTTTGCTAGCTGTCGTATGGCGGAAAAATCGAGCGATGGCTTCACAGAAAAAGTTTTCCAGCTCAAGATTTGGGTCAGCAGGAACTGTCTCAAGTTGAGTCACCTGAAAGCCTGACATCAGCACCACCACCTGAGAAACGCAAGTCGCCGGGTCCGGTACCAGCGGATATTCGAGCTGTCCAGTGTCAGAAAAGGATACTGAACGCTGTTAAGCTATTAAAAGTTACGAAATTAAACAAAGTGTCATGAAAAAAGAAAATAACTATTGAGAAGTATGTACATTTATTCATCATATCATTCAGAAATATTGCTTTAAATATTGACGCTCGCTTCACTTAGTTGTTGTTCATCCGCTATCTTTTGATTTCTCCAATCAGAGGAATGTGAAATTAGAGACAGAGTTTTATTTACAACCATTAAAGGGAGAAAAATAAGAAATCCAAGTGAATTTCTCAGTTGGTCTTTGAGTGTATCTGCTCCGCTTTTGCTTTCAGGACCTAGCAGACAGCGCTGTGTCCATCCACACTGGGATGGAGGAGGGAAGGGAGAGCTTGGGCGTGGGCGAGCGGCAGTGGTGGCGGGGGTTCTCGAACACCAACGAAAGTTATCTTGGGGGTCACGAGATAAAAAGGTTGAGAACCACTGCTCTAGAGGGACCTATGCTCATAACTCAGCAACGGTCAGGTCAATTGAAATTTGCCAGATAACATCAGAATTGGCAGGTTTACCATTACCACCCCTTGTCTGTACAGATGAGAGCAGGTTCACACTGAGTACGTGTGACGGACATGAAAGAGTCTGCCAGTAACATCATCCAGCATTACAGGTTAGGAGGTGGGTCAGTGATGGTTTTAGAAGGTATATCTTTCGAGAGCTGCAGCCACTGTTACCCTAACTGCTGTTTTGTACCGAGATGAAATCTTCAGACTTATTTTCAGACCTTACACTAGTGCATTAGGGCTCCTCCTGCCTGGCCTCATGTGGCTAGAGAGTGCAGGCAGTTCCTGGATGACAAAGACACTGGTGGCATTGATTGGCCCTTATGTTCCCCAGATATGAACCCAATTGGGAACCTTTGGGAAGTTACGTATTGTGTCTTCAACCCCGCCAAGTAACATCACAAACTGTCCAGGAGCTCATTGATGCCCTGAGCTGTCTCATCAGGAGCATACTTAGACATTGTTGAGAGTGCATACAGGCAAGAGGGACCATACACTCTAATGAGCCGCATTATAAGCAACGATTGGCCTGCATTTTCCACTTTGAAATTGGGTGTGAATGGGTGAATTTCGAATGATGTGATATAGTGCTTGAGTAGTTAAAAAAGACTAGAAAAGCGCTATTTAAGTAGAGTCCCTTTACCATGTTACTAAGTAATTTTTATGATATTATCTACATAAGATAAATTTGGGATGATATGAGAAGTACCCTGTTGGTTCTTTACCTTCTTTATGAATTTGTTTTATTTTTGATGAATCCCAGTTGTCTGCATATCTTCTTTACTGTAAAGCCTAGTTCTGACTTTTACATTTTACATCAGAGGTACACACAGAGCTTGGAATTTCTTATAAAACTCATTTGTGAATAATTCGTTCCCTAGACATTTTTAATTTTTGGTCTTTTTCGTAATGTCACATAATTGTGTCTCTGCTATTTGCTTTGTTAATTGGTTAGCATATCAAAAATCCAACTACCAAGAAAAATGTGCAGAACCTTATTTTGTTGTGATGCTACATTGATGACATAATTTTCGTTTGGAAAGACTGAAATGAGTTTCATAAAAACATTACCATTGTAAATATTAAACTGATTATGGCACAGTCGAGAGAGAAGAACGTTCTTGATCTCAATAGCTTCAAGAGAGATGACCAACAGCACATAATACCATCTATATGAAAGTTATAGATCTGAGCACATTTTACATACTGATAGTTTTTATCCTCCGCATCTAAAGACCAAGATCCCAAATGCCCAGTTATTACACCTCTGAAGAACATACACTCAGGACCACAAATTAACCACAAACCCACATCATGACTGAAAGATTCAAGAAAAGTCAGTACAAATATCATCTCATTGCACAAACCTGCCAGTAGGCTGCAATTCAAGTAGGGACATTTATACATGACACCAAAGCCACGAAGGATCATACCAACCATATCTTTTTTGACTACCATATATGGTGTCCAGTCCCCTCGCATTGAAGCAAATCATTAGATCAAACTGGAAAATCAACAGTTACGACAGGACCCTCAGAGAATTCTTCCCAGATCCCCCATTTTCACCAACAGAAAACCAATGCCGATCACATAGAAACTAGTTTATAGCTATAAATATGGCAACTGCAATCGCTGTAAAAAAACTGTTCGCAACCAAACATTCAATGATCAAAAAACAAAAAATATCTACCATCACAAATTTATTTTATGGTGGGGGGATTTTTTTACTAAACCACAAGAGGGGGTGACTGTGTCAAAAAACTCTTCCAGAGACAGACTTCATAGATTTTCAATTCAGATTTTTTTCTGTCTTTCTTCTCTTGAGTACATCTTCTCCACAGTATTTAGAAATCATTTTCACTTTCTTTCATGTCTTATGCTTTTTCTTAATTTTTTTTGCATTGTTGTAAATGTTTTTGATAATGTTGGGTTTCAAATTCTTCGGAATCTTAATTATATGATTCTCTTGTGTTTCTGGAGTACAGCGTTTTTGATCATATCAAATTAATTTGGCTCACTTACGGTAATGTTGGCCATGTAGGAAGACGCACTTAAGATTGCCCTCCTCCAAACTACTATCAAATACTGCTTATTCACTTTTATCTGTGGCTAAAAACACAGGGCTCGCTATATTATAATGCCCAAAACAAGATATTCTAGTAAGGTTGAGAAAACCTCAAAGCAGCCAAAATCAACCGACTTCAACACACTTAGTGAAACACTGACATCAACCGAAGGCATGGCGGCGAAAGAGGCCAGCAAAGAAGACAAACTCGGATGTGAGAAGGCGGACATGATAGTGGCTGCAATAATGTCTCTGAAAGCAGAGGTAACGTCAAGGTTCAATGGAATTGCAGCTTCTATATAAAACATGCGGAAAGAGATAAATTACTGTGCTGAACGTATATCGCAGGCTGACATGCGGTTATCAAGAGCTGAGGATGAGGTAACTGGCTTACAAGCTGAAGTGCATGCCGCTATCTAAAAACAACATTCTAGAAGAAAAATTTTTGGACTTTGAAATGAGATCCAGACTGAATAATTTGAGACTTGTTAATCTACCAGAGGGTGTCAAAAGACGGGGATCCCTGCATGTTTTTGAAAAAAAGGATTCCAGAAGCACTAGATTCAGAAGATCTGAAGAACTCAGTTGTTTTTGACAGAGCACAACGAATCAGACCGATGAGAAACACCGAATTGCCAGCGAGAACACTAATAATGAAGTTTCTGAACTATAAGGACAAGCAGACAGTTATTGCTACCATGCAAGCCAAAATAGAAGTTTGCTACAATGACCATGCAACTTGGGGATCTGGCATGGAGTGACTCAGTCGGCAAGACTCTTAGTTACACATCAGACCTACACATTCAGAACCCTGGCTGAAGCACAAGAACTTGTTGAGAAGATCCAGAAGAATGTTGGCAGGAACTAAATTCAAAACATAGATACGGTACAGCATCTCTAATTAGCTTGTCTAAAACATGTTGCAAAATCATTAGATCAGGATACAATTCAGTAAATCAGTGTTGATATAGCTATGCATTAGCATTATGCTCTCAACACTCTATAATACATAAATAACTGTACACAAACTGGCATGCATTTAAATTCAAAATACACACACATGCAAGCACTTTGAGATATTAAGAATAAACAAAATCTCAATGTTGAACTCTAAATTTGGATTGAAAATATATATATTTATACATATGTTGAGCTATAAGGTAAATCAGATCGACTTCCGGAGTAATGAGGAGATCTCGTTCATTTCGTTTTAAAACGTCTTTTCCAACAAAACAAGGACAACCTTATTTTTGCTTATACTAAAATATAACCTACAAGGTGCTTTAGAAAGCAAATAACCCCATGGACCCAAGAATGCCAAACCTAAAAAAGGGAATTAAACCGAAGAATGATCCTATCGAAGAAGGCCCAGGCGGAGCCGCTGGTCACCTAAGGATGAAGTGGATGAAGAGAGGTGAGCTCAGGCAACTCAAATTTTGCAATGTGTGTACTTTAGGAGTTAGTGGAAAAAACAATAATCGATATTGCACATAGAGCCCTTAGGAAGCGCACGGGAGACGACGAACCCCCTCAACACCCAATGCTGAGGATCCACCATGGTCCTTGACGATATATTCCGTAGACTTTCCAAGTATAGCGGATTCAAATATCCAGAGACCTGCCTCACGAAGTTGCCAGAGCCCGAGCAACTTTCACCCCAACCAGGAGGATGTTTCAGGGCAAGTCAGGTTTGGGATTGCTTATCCAACGAAACTAAGGGTCACACATGATGGCAAGAGCTACTATTTACTGACCCGAGGGACGCTCAAGCTTATGCCGAACACCATTACAGAAACAAGTAAACAGGACAGTAATGAGGTACTAAATTATACCTGACCCATCTGTCAGAAAGGGGTTGGTTTGTTTAATTAACACAGTAAATGGGACCCACTACGTTGCAATGTATCTGTTAGCACTGATAATTCATCCTCACATTGCTCTTATTCGTAGCAGTTATCTGTCTGATGTTTTGGGTCTGTCCTCATAGAAAATTTGCACCCAACATAGCCGTCCTGTTTTGTTTATCTAATTACAGGAGAGCTGGAAAGTTACCTGTTTGGTTTATAACAACTGCTTTTACCGAAGTGTCATAAGGAATTGATAAGGAGGAGATTTTATTCATACATATTTTTTTTCTGTAATCGCCAGCTTTTCTTTTTCTTTTATAGGTATTATAGCTTGTACTATTCCTCCTGCAGCGGCTCTGGGCTGTACTCTTGAGTGACAGTGACAGTGGGGTAGAATTATTGTCTGGTTTTTAGGGTAGAGGGTGGGAGGGAGGAGTGTTTGCGTAACACAGTGGACATTAATATTCAAATATGATGCAGGATAACGCAGTTGAAACTAAGGAGACGGCGGATGTAATACTCGTATTTTCTTGGAATGTCAAAGGAGTCAATGAGCCAGCTAAGAGGGCCATGGTGTTGGCACATTTAAAATCTCTTAAATCAGGAATTATCTTCTTAAAAGAAACGCACTGGAAGAAAGACTCACACCTAAGACTTAGATATATCCATATCCATTTCCATAATAAACTTGGCTTATTCATCTGGATAAGCCAAGTTTATTACTCTTCTTTCCCATTTAAGTCCAGAGGGGTAGCCATTATGAATGTAAGTGGGTCCCCTTTAGACATCCCTCCACTATTGATGATAGGGAGGGGAGGTATGTCATGGTGATGCTAGAATTGCATTCCAGGCCTTTGACGCTGCTAGATATATACAGCCCAAATCAAGCTACTCATGAATTCTTCAGGAATGTACTTGGATTACTATCAGATATATCCAACACTAACCTTATTATTGGGGGCAATTTCAACTGTGTGTTGGACCAATACCTGAATAGACAATCGACACATGCTAAAGCCCCCTCCAATGCAAGTTAGCTTCTCAATACATTCATCAAGAATATGAATCTCTGTGACCTTTGGGGAACCCTAAATCCAACATGTAGGGAGTATTCTTTTCACTCCCACGCTATAATAATAATAATGATAATAATAATAATAATAATAATAATAATAATAAATTGGACTTATATAGCGCCTTTCTATGAACCCAAGGATGCTTGATAATGTCTCACACAAGAATTGACTATTTCCTGGTGGATGGAAAGTTACTGCCATACTCTGATAATGCTAAGTACCATAACATTATAATTCCTGATCACTGTCCAGTTACTTTCTCTCTGGTGCTATATGACACTCCTCAGAAAAAGGGGAACTGGAAGTTTAACCCACAACTTATTACTGACTTTGTGATTACATTGAAAGACATGTTGCTGTATTTCTTGAAGCAAATGACAAGCCAGAAACTACTCCAACATTGTTGTGGGAGACAATGAAGGCCTACCTGAGGGGATGCATCATATCCTTTCAAGCCTCCAAGCAGAAACAAAGCAAAATGGAGCAGGCAAAATTGGAAGATCAAATTCATGAGCTTGATGCAGAAAATGCACGGTTTCCTTCCAAAGAGAAATATAATGAGATATCAGTGCTTAAATATCATATATTATTCATTCATTATCTACCGCTTATCCTATTCAGGGTCGTGGGGGGGCTCGAGCCTATTCCAGCTGACATCGGGCAAGAGGCAGAGTACACCCTGGACAAGTCGCCACCTTGTCCAGGGCTGACACATAAAGACATACAGCCACTAACACAGGCCATTTTTAGTGTCACCAATTCACCTAAATCACATGTTTTTCGGACTGTGGGAGGAAGCCGGAGTTCCCGGAGAGAACCCAAGCAGACACAGGGAGAACAAGCAAACTCCACACAGAGAGGCCGGCAGACGTGGATTCGAGCCCAGTACCTTCTTGCTGTGAAGCAGCAGTGCTAACCACTGCGCCACCGTGCTTAAATATCAGCTTTATAAAATACTCTCAACGAGAATGGGTAAAGCTTTTATGTTCAAGAAACATCAGATTCTTGAATTGGTGACAAACCACATAAGTTGTTTTCAAGGCAATTACAAGAAAAGGAAAATTAGCGTGAAACTCATAGAATTAAATCTGATACGGGGGAACTGTTGACATCTCATAAAGACATGAATGGAAGATTTAAGCAATTCCATGAGAGGTTATATAAATCCCAAATTAAGGCAACACCAGAGCATACGAAGGAATTCCTTGAAGAGTGCTAACTCCCATCTCTAAATGAAACCGACCAATATTACTTAGGAGCATATACATGTGGGGAAATAACAGACTGGATGGGGTAAACACCATGAATACATGTGAGTTTTTTTACATCAAGTTTTACATATTAATACATTTAAAAAAATGTTTTGGCAATGTTAAGGAAAGATTTCTAAAAATCCCTGGATCCTCCTCTCTATGTGGATCTGTGCCTACATGTAGGGGTTCTATACTGACCATTGTCAAACCCCTCTTAAAATGTCTGAGAAATCAGTTCAGTCAGATCAATTCAGACAAATCTGCATCCAAACCATATCTGTCCATGATTTGTATCAATATACTTCTAATAATTAAAAAAAAAGAGTGAAAGTCATTAATTTCTTACTCAATCATGACTTATTTCAACCACACATAGTTGCAAGAGTTTCAGCTTTCATGGCTTATTTCTTGCTGTACACCAGCTGAAAAAGAACAACCACATGAAACCCGAGCTGGTTGTTAGATAAAAACTGTCATTTAAAGATTACATGTTGGACTCATGTTGGAAAAGTGTGATGAATTTTTAATAGACCTTTAATTAAATTAGCTAAAATACACATAAGTACCAGAAGTATTATGATTAAAGTTTAAGTGAGGTCTACAGAAAAGAGTTGTTTCTTTTGTAACACACAGCAAGAAGAAAGGAGAGACGCAGAGGAAGAAGCAGATGAGTGAGGAACAGCCTGCTGATCCGGCAACAATGACATCACTTCCCCTGAGACTAACAGGAGATATGACATAATTTCCCTTTTATTTAACGGCCTTAGATCAACATCTGCCTCGTCTCCCTGTACTAGAAGAAGAGTTCAACACAAAGGAGAAGTGGGAGGTCGAGACAGGCACACTGAGCTCGGTGGTTCTCTGTTGGACATATGGCTTAGCTTTTGGCCCTGCTTACATGACAATTGTTGAAAGAAACTGAAAAATTAATTTGCAGTATAATGAATGAAAGGTTATTACTTGGTAGGGTAACTTTTCAAAATCAACACCATCCACCTGTCCACTTAGTTTCATAGCACGACGAGTAAAGAAAGTGATGATGAATCAAAAATTGACCATTTTGTTTTGATAAATGATGAAACTAGGTCATAACTCAGATTGACACTAGGCTACAAAGTCTGACAGCCCATGGTTGTTTTTCTTAAAGTTAGTTTTTTGTTCTGTCCATGTATGGCTATTAGAGGTAAAAACTTAATAGCCATGGCAAAGTGGGGTCATGTACTCCAAGGTTTCACAAGAATGTGTTGGTTCCCGTTTACACTGTGATGGTAAAAGAAGTGCTGTCAAAAGGTTACTCTCTTGAACTTATTTGCAGAAAATTTTCATTTTCAGGGCATCAAAACCCCATTGTCATGTGAATGGATGTCTATAGTGCAAACTAAAAGGGATAATGTTAAAAACTATTAAAATACTAAATACTTCATAACAGTACCACTGCTCAACTAAACTGGTAATCAAAGCTATTGCTATTGTTTCTTTTTTTATTTTTCTACCTTTTAAAAGTTGGACAAATATTCAAACTTTTGAACTTCCCAGGGCCAATAACTCATCAGTAGAGGACAACCTCTTTTGGATAAGGGTTGGATTTTGTAATTTAACATTTACTGTACCAATATTACACCCTGTCATGTGTCTACGTAAGTGAGTCCCAAGGCTGGACCATGGAGATCCCATGAGTACTCAGCTGACTTTGTGTGATGTGATACTAAAAACAAAACACAAACAAAGTACAGATTAGTTCTATTTTTGATTCAAGAGGAAAAAACAGGATACAGCAGGAAGTTAATTCTACAGTAGCTAAACTAATTTATGATAGATTGTTATGACAATATTATGTTCTGGGAGAGACTTCACTGTGAGTTTGGTCTATAACCCAAAATACGTATCCCATGTACAAGCATACCGGAAGCCGAGTTGAAAATAAATTTCTGAGCTGCATCACGTGATTTTTGAAAAATTTGCTATTTTGAGATCCTTCACACAACTGGACCAAATATATAGTTTGAGGGTAGTGCCAGAGGTGTCACCTGAATCAAAAAGATTCATCAAATGCTTGGTAAGAGATTTCGACAGATGCCCCTAGGCTTTAACTTTAAAGGTGTTTTCCAAATAAATTTAAAATTTACACAAAGTACTCCTCGACCAAGAAAAAATCCAAACCATGCCAAGTAACCTCAATTTACACGGCAGGTTGCTTCCAATGAAAGAAAAACTCCAATAAAGAAATGCAAAAAAAAAAGTAGATATATTTTGCAATATTCAATGATATTAAAAAAAAAACTGGATCCCCATTATTTATATCTGCAACATGTGGTCTATTTTAGCCCAACACCACCTCACACCAACTTCATGGAAATCCATTCAGTAAGTATTTTGTCGGAATGCAAATAACAACCAATGATTAGCAGTAATGCAGCTACAAGTCATTTACAACCACTTTTAACAAAAGAAAAATGAAAGCTCTGTTACCGTTAATAAATGGCCATACAGCAAAAGCAGAATCATCCTACCACCAAATTCTTAGGTGTGGAACACATGTTAAGAAAAATAAAATAAAATCAGGCACACTCATCAGCATTTAAGAGCAAAACACCCAGTAGAAGAAGGTACACCCACAGTTTTAATAATTAATGGTGATCGACTGGCTGGATGAGCAAAACAAACAATAGCACTTTGAGATTTGATCCAAATGTAAAGTGCATTATAAATTAAATGTATTATTATTATTATTATTAACAGTCCAAATTTCAAATATGGCAGCTTAAGTCATGCCTTCCAACAGCTTTAATGAAGACGAGAGTTTTAGACTTGAAGTTTGTTGGGCCTGACTACTACATGATATTTGGATTTTCAGGATACGATTCACATGCAAGAAATTTTAACAAAATTTTAAAAAAGGTTAGGAAGATATGTGCAAAAAATAATATGTTTATAAAAATGCTTGCCTCAGTGAGTAAAAAATTAACTATTAGAGTAAACAATGACATATACGAGAGAGATCTTCTCAAGTCAGTTCATATGCACCAAATTTGGAGTAAAATTGAATCAGCGGTTGAGAAGTTATGGCCCGAAAAACACTAGGAGATAAATCCCCCTGTAGTGTCAAAAACATGCAACAAACCTTTCCCAAAATCAATCCATGTATTCCTTGCCTTTAGGTCTAAAAGCTTGAAGTTAGTTTATCTAAATAGCGGACAATCTTTTATTACTAAAATCATTCTTTTCATACAAAAATCAGCAGTCTCTGCCGCCACAGGTTGCTACTTCTGGACATGTTAAATAATGATATCTTTGATTTGGTGCATATAATAAGCCTACTAATAAAAAGTCAGTGGGACCTTTAAGTACAAACTAACAGACAGGTGTGAGATATAACCTCAGTAAACAGTAACTTCTTCCTAGTATTTCGGACATTGGAAACATTTTAAGAAAAATAAATAAACAAAATTACACAGAGTAGTCAATTTCAACTATTTAATTAAAAATCTGCAGCTGTTAAACACAATTAGTTTTCGGCCTGAAGTATCCGGGTTACCACGGATTAAAAATTCAGTCAGTTTACGTTGGCTGTGGCCAAAAGTTGGAGATTCTTGCCAAAGAGATACTCAGTTTTCCACAAAGCTCAACAGGGGTGAAACAAGACCACAAGAGGCAAGGAATGATTAAGTGTCATATTTACCAAAAGAACATTTTTTTTGGAAACATCCAATCAGTTTTTCTGACTATCGCATGAGCTTCAAATTTCTCTGTGATAGGACCAGGCCTAATCTATGATCATGGTGGAATTCTAAGTGTTACACATTGTATTTAAAACAGGCATCAGCAACTCTTTCAACATAAGTTCAAAATAATGAAGAAATACAACAACAAAAAACCTGGCGTTCTCAGTGTTTGTTGAGTCTCAATTTTGGTAAAATGTGCTCTATTGGTTTCGGTCACTTTACCTAAACGTGTTTGCAAAATATCTCTCTCTGTCTCTTTATTTTTTCCGCTTTTCGTTTTACTAAGTTTAGAATGACATAAAAGCCAAGATTTGATCCAACAATAATAATTAACATTATCTTCTAATGTCATTCCAAAATATGGTGAGAAATATGCTGCTTCTAGAGGCCCTGCTGGTTTGCACTAGATTTTTGGAGTGCCGCTGTCGCTTTACTGAAGTCTCTATATCTGCATAATACTATATTACTTATAGTAATAGTAGTAATTAACACTCATCTATGTTGCTGGTTTGTGTGAAATGACATTTCTTTAATTTGTGTACTGTGAATATGATTAATTGTAAACAGTAAAAGCGTAATTGAGTTGAGTGGATTTTTTAATGTGGTTGCAAGGGCCTCTTCACATTCAGCCAAAACATTAGTAAATGAAATGAAAATGAATGACACATGCCTAGTTCATCTCATAGGTGCTGAATGGGGTATGCCATTATAATTCAACATATAATTGGACGTTGTCTGTGCTTAAGCACTGGACAATAGCGTCGGGCCTTCTGCAAGCATCTTGGTGGTGTCCTAGACAGGGTTCCACCCAGGCACTGTACAGTTCTCTTGCCTGACTTCAACGCTCATATGAGAAATGATGGATAAGCTTGAAGGGAAGAATGTCTTCCCAATCTGAACTTGAATAGTGAATAGCCATTGGACTTTTATGCTACTCATGGACTGTCAATAAAAAAATGACCATAAGGCATTTCATTAGTACACATGGTACAAGTCAAAATACTGGCCATGGCCATGTCCAACTTTGTGGTCGCGTCATCAGATTTTTAGCTTATTTATTGGACACTCGAGTGAGGAGAGGGGCAGAGCAGTTTGTCAGCTTGTCTATGGATTAACTAACCTTTGGTGAGTAATAGCTGAAAAATATTCTAAATTAACAGAGTGGAGTGGTTCTATTGGTACCGTAAATGAACATTTAAATTAATTTATTTTTACATTACATGATGCAAAACAGGGTTTCATTGGAATTTAATGGATCCATCTTTGGATCCAGCCCAGAGAACAGTTCCTTGGAAACCCAAACCAAAGACTGATAACACACTGTTAACATATTAAAAGTTCATGAATAATGATTCCAAAAGCTCCAAACACAGACACTTAGCTGTGTCTACACACCAGATGTAGTGTCAACAGGTGGCAAAAGTGTGTTCCATGCAGACTAAAAATGTGTGACCTAAAAATAACTGACAGGCAACAAAATGTTATAACCACTGCTATGGTATCCCTCTTGACTTAATGCTTTACTTTACACTCTCAAATTTTCTATTTTCTCAGTCTCCCTCATCCATCGGGTCTCTCATGGTCAGTCTTTGCTACTTCTGTTAAAATTTTGGAATTAAATTTTGAATTGTAAAATCATGTTAAAGTGAAGTTAAAGTTATGTGAAGGTTACATTTTTAAGATTTTCATGGTTCACTTACCAAGACATGAAAATACACAAAGTAAAGAAGAGAATGACACTGTTACACACGCACGCACGCACGCACACACACACACACACACACACACACACACACACACACACACACACACACACACACACACACACACACACACACACACACACACACACACACACACACAAACCATTTGCTGCTTGTATAAGGTCATTATCAGCTCTCATATGATCGGTAGCTGATGGCAGATACAACAACAATATTGTTGTAGGAACAAAGTGATCGCCCCCAGTGTGCTGCTCATTACATCAGCGTAACTAAACTCCCACCACAGACCACTTAAACATGTCTGGGGATTCAAACCAACATCTGTTTATTTACAAGCTGGCAAGCTGAGTGTAATGACAATATTTATTTCAGAAACACTGCATGTATTAGTTCACTCTTTTTATTATTATACTCTTTATTTTCCCACGTAAAAAAATTATTGTGATTCAACATCTGAGAATGTGGATTGGGTCCTACATGATTTTCTGTAGCTGCCTGATAACCGACTGCTCATAGATAACCTTTTGGGACGGGCGGTTTTTAGAACCCATGATCTTCATAGCAGTCTGCACCAGAATAGCAACCTGTGACCGTAACTGCATTGTCAAGATGCCGTATCTTATGATGTGTGATAGGGCAATTGTGGCTCCCGATGGCTGTTCCATTGGTGTGTGAATGATGGCGTGAATGGTTACCACTACTGATGATCATGTGGAGCTATGCATGGCAGGCTCTATCACTATATGAATGTTTGTGTGAATGGGTGAATGATGGCTCACAATGTAAAGTGCTTTGAGTGATCGAGCAGACTAGAAAATTTACCATTTTACCATTTACATTGTTAATGAGCACATCGACCCTATGCTCACCCACTGTCTTTTAGTCAAACCCTATTTCATCAGTCTTTCCCACATTACACAAAATGGTAATTGTCAGAATGTAGGGATTTAGATTCAGCTGTTTTAGTTTGCTTATAGGCCAGTGTGTTTGCATGGTATTGATTGCTGAGTTAAAATCAACGAACAATACACGTGCATAAGGTTTTGGGTCATCAAGGTGTTTAATTACTAAATAATAATAATAATAATAATACATTTAATTTATAAATATTATAAATTTTTTAAATAATTTTTTAAATAATTTATCAATTTTTCTATAGTGGATTCAGTCCTTAACCTAAGTTATTTCCTTGAGGTGAAGTGATGAGGTGAATAGTGCTATGGCCTGAGTTTGCAAGTGAGGGTTTGCCATAGTATTTCAATTCTGCCTGGTGGGGCCCCGGGGATGCGTGGTAACTGTTAATGTACTTTAACCATTTCTCCAATACTCCTAAGTGAGCGTCTGATGAGGTTGACTGATGAAGTGAAACATCTGATGAAGAATGCCATTGTTAATCTTTAGAGCAGGGGTGCTCACACTTTTTTAGCAATGCGAGCTACTTATAAAATGACCAAGTCAAAATGATCTACCTACTACGAAAATGTAAAACATATATTTATTTACATCTGGGCTGTGTCACTCGTGTCCGTACATTCGTCCAACTGCAGTGAGAAACACTCGCAATCTCCGATGTCCTTTCAAAGTTGCTGGGTTAAATCCTTAGCCATGGCCTCACAACGCCGTGTAACTGTACTTCTTGACAGCTGGAGAGCTTTGATCGAAGATAATATTTCTTCCTTATTTTTGAAGTCTCGGAACAATGAGTCAGCTGCTTCAACGAATGCCTCTTTTATCATCTCTCAGTCTTGGAAGGACTTCTTGTTATTAACGATAACGTGACTAAATCTGAACGATGCTTCGGTGGCGGCTATCGCTTTTGAAGTTTGTTGTGTGAAAAATGACTGCTGTCCGGACAACTGGGATTTTAGTTACTTCACCTTTCTCTTTCTCAGCTCGCTTTTCAGCGGGAATTCAGTTTCGTATTTTCCATGAACAGTCCAAAAATGCCGCTCCACATTTCCCTTCTAAGGTATTGCGATGGTAGACTGGCAGATGAGGCAAACGCACTTCGAAAATGTCATCGTGAAAAAAAATTCCTCCTCCCATTCCGTATGAAAGTGATAAGTTTTTGGCTTCTTACATGGTCCAGCTTTCCCACTCCTTTTTTTTTTACCCTTTCTTAGGTTTAAAAGAAAAAACCGAGGGCTTAAAATTGGAGTTAGCTCGCTGACTAGCTTGTTAGTTTTACGGCACCTAGCACCGCTGTTTGCGCATGCGCAGTGACTTAAGTGTCAGAAAAATTCAGATGTCATCTGACTGGCTGCCCTGCATATCAATAAAGTGACGGGATGGATGATAGGCTGATGTCTATTTTTTTAATGTCATGCGATCTACCAATACTACCTTTACCGATCGACGTATTGAGCACCCCTGCTGTAGAGTATTTAATCTAAGATCAATCAAGTAACCGGTTAAATGTTTATGGTGTTATTGTTAGAAAATAGTGTAAAATGCCAAATTTCCTTCCTGGTGATGTCATCAAGGATCATAAGATATTCGGCTTACAATCACAAGACACAGACAAACAGCATATCATTATCTAGAAAAAGACGGAAGAGAGAGGCCATTGGTCAGCTACTATGTCTATGTACTATATTGTATTCCAAATGCCATAGCCAAACAATCTAATATGTCTCTCTAGTTTTCCTGACCTAGCACGCCAGATAGTTTCATGGAAATCAGTTCAGCATTTTTGTAAAATTAGGGAGCATGTTAAAAACCTTCCTATCACACAATTTTAAATAGAGTGGAAAAGAAATCCTGGAGGTGTCCCTATATCCAGACCTAGGTGATGGCGACGCTCTAGTTATGCTCCTGAACCCCGCCGACAATTTTTTACAATCACTAATTGATGTTTGTATTCAGTTAAAATATACACAGAAAAATATAGTTTTGAGGACAATGAACCAGACACGGCGAAGGGTGCAAACACGCATGAAAACCACCACCCTTATGGAAGCTGACCCTGCTAGCCCAAAAGCAAGCCAGAGGACCACTACGGGAGACCTCTTGACTGAAATTGCAAAGATTGGCACTACTTTGAGTGTTGTGGCAAAAGATGTATCAATAATAAAATCAGATACCGCGGAGCTAAAAAAGACTGCTAATACTATACAGACACGGTTCAAAGAGGCGGAGAGCCGCATATCCAACATTGAGGCTAGCTAAACGAGTGGAGCAACTTTGGAGTCGAGTTGATGACCAGGAAAACCGAAACAGGCATAAAAACATCAGACTTGTTGAATAGAAGACTTGTCTTCTTTTACGAGGATATGACCAAGGAACAGTCAGACCAACAGAGACGATTGTCACCAGCCATAGCCATAGCCAAGCTGAAAAGTGATTGGGTTGGGAATGCAATCCATAATTCAATATCAAGTAAGAGTTGTGGAGTTGTTATTCTTGTTAACAAAAATCTTAATTTTGTATTAATTCAAGAATTTAAGGACAATGCTGGACGCATCATTAATGGCATTATACAGTAATTTGCAATAACTATGCCGAGGAACCAACCATTTTTAATGAGGGCAACAAAATTCTGGGAAATGTGGACGGTCCAATTATTTTGGGGGGGGGGGGATTTCAATCAGACATTGGACGAGCACTTAGACCGCAGTTCTAGTAAAACAGGCCTAACTCCCAGAGGCAGGACAGTAATAAATGCGCACATAGAGGAAATTGGTTAAGTAGATATTTGGAGACTGAAAAAAACGGTGGAGAGGGAATACACATTCTATCCTTATTCTCATAGAACATACTCTCGAGTAGATTTTTGGTTCTCCCACTCTATTAGAATTATATATAGATTTACGTCATGAAACACAAAATAGGGGAAGATGGAGATTGAATACAAGTACACTTCAATACGAACAATTCCGTTTAAGACTAGGGGAGGAAATAAAGTCAATTTTAGATATAAATATTGGTACAACTGAAAGGTTAGCTACCGTTAAGGATGCAATCAACGCATTTATTAGAGGAAAATGTATTGCTCATAGCTCATGTAAGATAAAAGAAAGCAAATAGAAAATACCATTATTAAAAAAAGAAACTGCTAAGATTGAGACTAACTGGTCAAAGAATATAAAGAGGACAAAATAAGGAGAATCTGTAAATTAAAATTTTAATTACACAAGATGTACAATAAAAAGGCTGAATACGCTTTGTTAAGACTTAAAACTTTTTTTTTGAAAATGGGGAGAAGACTGGAAGGCCAATGGCAAGACAACTCAAACCCCGGGACGCAGGTTTTGGTGTCACAGCAAACAGAAAAAATGATGAACTAATTACATCGTCCAAAGAGATAAAGGGATTAATTCAGTTTTCAAAGATATTTATCAAGATTTATATACATCTACATGCACAACTAGCCCTGAAGATCTAAAAACACCTTTTTCCAGAAAGTAAAGTTACCAACATTCATAACAGAAGCTGTAGTAGGAGCTGTTATTAGGTGTATGAAAACTGTCAAATCACCTGGTGTAGACGGCTTCTCAGCAGAATATTGCCAAAAATATATTGACTTACTATGTTCAATATTGACCAAAGTTTTTCAGGAAGCATTGCAATACGGTTCACTTCAAGAACGTTTTAATGAAGCTATAATATCACTTATACCAAAAAAAGACAAATATCTAACAGACCCAGCCAACTATAGACCCATGAGTCTGAAAAATGTTGACTGCAAAATATTGGCCAAGGTATTGGCTCTGAGGCTGGACAAGGTGCTACCACAAATTATTCACAAAGATTAGGTGGGGTTTATAAAAAATAGATCTTCCACTGATAACATGAGAAGATTATTACACCTAATGTGGATGAATAGAACTAACCAATGCCCAGTATCCTTCATTCCTTCTTTGACTCTGCAGTCGCCTCGGCCATCTTTTATGGCGTGGTCTGCTGGGGCAGCAGCATCTCAGCTGCTGACAGGAGGAAACTGGACAAATTGATCAGGAAGGCCAGTTCGGTCCTGGGATGTCCTCTGGACTCGGTGCAGGAGGTGGGAGACAGGAGAATGATGGCCAAGCTGTCATCTCTCCGGGACAACGTCTCCCACCCCATGCAGGAC